>RBNI01002871.1:0-17272 GCA_003990745.1 Jimgerdemannia flammicorona
GGGAGGAACTGGAGGTCAGAAGTCTGGCAGAGTGAGCTTTGCAGAGAAGGTGAAGGGGGGTCAGCAGGGAGCTGGCCTGGAGAGCTGGCTGAGGGGGGGGAAAGTGTCGGTGAGGGCTACAAGGCAGCAACCTCGTGGGGGTGCCTCTCAGGAGGGCCATAGGGGTGGAGCTGGGGGGGTAGTGGCTGAGGCGGAGACTGCTGATGGGAGTGTAATGGGCAATCTGGAAAAAAATCTAGATGGGACTGCTGATGGTGAGCCGAGTAGTGGGAAGAGCACAAGGCCTGGGGACCTGGCAGATGGTGTAATGGAACTGGCGGTAGCTCTGTTACTCAAGAAGTTGATCTCAGAATTTGCAGTCACAGTGTGTTTCTGGGGCTTGGTGGTGATGGCAAAAATGGTTCTGGGGCTGATTGCAAAGCAGATGAGTGGTGCGGTATCAGTTAAGTTCCTGAAGGGCCTCAAAGGGGTGGAGGTGGGATTTGAGGAGGCTGGGCCACTGGAGGAGGCTCTGAAGGCTGGGATGTGAGTGGGTGAGGTGTGCATACCAATGGTGAGATGCCTGTAGTGGGACCCAAGAGTAGTGCAGCTGCTGGTGAAAGGAGTTCCCACTGTTACTGCTAAAGAGATGAGGAAGAGAGTCGAGGAGATCATGGCAGAGTATGGAGAGATGGTCAATTTTGGGTTCAGAGTATGGAAAGGAACCTCCCTTCGGACAGGAGATATTGATGTCAGGATTTGGTTGGCTGGGCGGGAGGCTACTGGGAAGGCATGGGACTGGCCCTCAGTGATGGAGTGGGGGGCTTTCTTGTGCAAGGTGATGAGAGTAAAGAGGAGTGAGGAGGAGAAAGAGGATTTGCTGGAAGCACTGGAGGAGTTAAGTGGAGTGGTGGAGAGGAGGGTGAAAGCATGGAAGGCATTTGAGGAGGTGATGCATCTTGAGGTGGTTGGAGGGAAGCAAGTCCGCATCAACAAGGAGGTGTGGGAGAGGTCCCAAGGGTACAGAAGGCAGAGGGAATTGTTGGCGAAAATGGGGGCAGAGGCAATGAGGATAGCAAGTGATAGTGCAACCACTGGAGGTGCTGAGGCGAGTGTCTGGGCTGCTAGTAGTGGAAGGAATGAGGAGGGGAGGCAGGTAGAGGCCGAGAAGGGGCTGAGCAAGAATCCATATGAAGATGGCACACTTGAGGTTTGGGAGGAAACCTGGGAGGGTTCACCTTCACCCTCTCTCCTTATCAGAAGAGATCTGGCAGTAAGAGGTAGAGTGATGGAGGATGTGTTGATGTACAGTGCTCAGTAGGTGTGCTTTGGAGTCCCAAATGCAGAGAAGGGGGGATTGGTAGAGGCGACTGGTGAAGAGGAATTGGTAGATGTCCTGGAGGAGAGATGGAATGAGTTGGCAAGTATAGGGGCTGATACTACAATATTGAATAGAGGAAGGCCAGCGACCCCTGGAGGGAAGGAGGTGGGAAACTTGCTCTGGGTATGCCGGATGATGAACAACTTGGCAGCAGAAGAGCTGGGGGAAGTCGACCTCCAAGTGATGAGTGATGAGCATTGGGCAAGAATCCTGCAGAGTGAGGGAGTGGTGGCAGCGTTGAAGGCCGAAATTCTGGCAGTATACTTGGAGGAGAAGGGGTATGAGGTAGATAAGGAGAGGGAAGCTGCTCTGGCAGTTGTGGCAGTTGAGCGGGCTGCCCACTGTTGGACTAAGCGGCATGGACTGCAGCTCTGGCAAGAGGCTTGCTTGGAGTACTACGAGGAGTTTGAGGAAAAGGAGGATGGGGAGATGGCTGAGATTCTGGCTGAATTGGAGGTTAAGAGGACTGAGGAAGCTGAAGCTATTGCTGAGCGCAACCTGGATAGGGCACAGGAGGAAGTGGACATAGAGCAGTAGAGGACACATCTGAAACTATATAATTTCCCTTATGAATAGTACAACCAACATTTTTTCTTTGAATATGAATGGGTTACGGGGTGCTTATCAACATAAGAACATTTTTACTTGGCAGAGGAGGAGGAAGGCCCAGCGGGAGCCAGAGGAGCGAAACCTGAGCCAGTGTCAAAACGAATGGAAGACATGTGGAAGAGCGTGTATAAGGGGGATGAACAAAGAACGTAACCGAAATTGCATCAGCTGTTTATTGCCACACAAAAGCGTAGTCCTTATATACAAAATACGACATCCCAAAAGGGAGGATGCACCACAACTTGGGGCGAACCGAATTAGGAACTACATGACTGCCGGAGATAAGCGGAGATAAAGGGGGAGCCAATCCCAGTTGCAGAATAAAAATCACAAACAAACACAAACAAAACAAATCCAAATTGAGATTAAAAAACATCCGCAGACCCCAGAGGGGTGAGCGTGAGCAAGGGGTGAGGCCGAAACAGAGCGAGCCACAGCAAGCCTGAGCAAAGCGAGGGGCCGAAGGCAGTGGAGGGGAGCAGAGTAAGGCCGAGACCCCGGAGCAAGTGCGAGACCCCGGAGGGGGCAAGGATGTTTTTTAATCCTCTCTGACAGAGTTGGAGGCACCAGAAGGTGACAAAAATGCAAAACGAGAGCAATGAATAATAGAAGAAACAGAAGGAAGATATGAACGGGCAATCAGAGGGTGTCGAGGAAGAGATGAAAGTCCATGGCATGAAAGAGAGGAGCACAGGACAGTGTTAGAGCATTGGGCAACCCATCGAGCATGATCAAATAGTACAATGAGAATTGGGGGTGGGAAGGAAGAGGGGGTACAGAGTGGGTAAGGGGGGAGGGAGGGAAGGGAGGGGGAATAAGAAGGATAGAGGAGGGAAGAGCGAACAACAGACCATTCAACCAAAGCAAGAAGATCACAAATGATAGAAATTGGGTAGGCATGATGATGGACCACGAAGTTGCCAAGAACCCGAACAGCAGACACCCAATCAGAACGATGGGAGCAGCATAATGCAAGACGACAAGCCTCACCACAAACACATTCAAGAAGAGTGTGATGAGGATGATTGGACAAGAAGTCAGAGAACTGTTGAGAATGAGAAAAATGAGAATATACAACAGTTCGAAAAGGGGAAAAGAAATGGAAAGGTCCAAAAAAGGAATACTAGTTGTACTGCACACCCATGTAATGGAGTGATGTAGAGGGTAGACACCCAAGAACACACTAGGGATATCGACACCAGCAATAGCGAAGACAATGAAGTCATCAATGTATCGGCAAAAGAAGATATCCCCAGCTCGGAATACAGTGGAAAGAGGTAAAGTAAGATCATGTATCGCATGAAGTTCATGAGCCAAGCCAACTAAGTTGGCAAGGGTGGGGGCACAATTCATTCCCATGGCAATACCAGATACCTGGTGAAAACAGCCAAGGGCCGACTCAAAGAAATTAGAGTAGCAGATGAGGAGCGTAAGCTCAACAATGGAAGCCAATGAAATAGGAGAATCCAAAGAAAAAACAATAGAACCCAAGAATTGAAGACAATCATCGATCTTATCAAAACGAATAGCAGTATAAAAGAAGGAGAAATCACCAGAGGCCAAGTGTGAAAAATGATGAACAGGCACAAAGGTGGAGCAGAGAAGGGCGAGCTCCTGGGTATCACGAAGAATGGTATACTCAGGCCCAAGATGGTGCTGAAGAAGAGCCATCCAAGAGAGGAAGAAGTGGGAAAGCCACTTAGAAATCTCAGTGGTAGACGAACAAAAAGCAGCTGTAATAGGATGCCAAGCCAAAGAAGGCTTGTGAACTTTAGGAAGGGCATAAAAAACTGGAAGACGAACATCCATAGAGGACAAAGAGTCCTGGAAGAAGTTAAAAATGGGGTTCACAAAAGGAGAGTCCGAAAGCAATCTAGTGTGAGCCAGAGAAACCTGAAGAAGAGTGAGAACCTCATCCAATCCAAGAGCACTAGGCTCGTAAGCTGTGGCTTGAAGGAGGGCAGAAAGGCTATCAAGGTAGAGTGATTTTGGAATAAGCGCAAAACCCTGATTCTTATCAGTGACTGTGAGCAAGTGCGAAGGCAGTTGCTTGACTGATTTAAGTGTGGTACACACAGCATGGTCTGAAACCAAGCAAGAGTGAGCATGTCCAGGAATGGACAGCGAGCAAGCTATGTCAAGGAATATGCAGTGTGAAGAGACATTGGGAGGGGGGACCCAATCGCTAGAAACAAAATAGCGAGAGAGCATCTCACTGCGATCCTCAAAGAAGATGGCAAGGTCTAGAGCATGACGAAAGCACAGAAGATGAGCCGGATCGGTGGAGGAGAATTGGGAGGGAGTCGCAGGAAAAACAAAACGAGGACCCAGGGATAAGGCAAAGACTTGAAGGGGAGAAAGGGGGCAGTCAGCCAAAGAAAAAGGAGGAGACAAAAGAGCCCTGGAAGAAGAATAAACCCAAAAATTCGGGATAAGCAACTGGGAAAGGCGAAGGGGGGACAGCATGAGGAACCACTCAGGGCACACCAGAAGTGACAACGGAATCCAAGAAGAGACAGGGACACCAGGGGAGAACCACACTGGGGGAAAGTTTAAGAGCAGGAGGTCTTCCCCTTCCCTCTGACTTTTTTTGAAAGTGGTGAGCCCGATGAGCAGAAGCACACCCCATCAGAGTGCCAGACCTTGCGGCCACAGACTTTTGTGCAGCCCTTACATTCAGGGGCACAGAGAGAGGAGGCAGAGGAGGAACCAGCAGAGGAGGCGGAGGGAGAGTGAGCAGCCGAGAGGGCAGCAGTGCGAGGAACACCACCATGGGGGCAGACGGACTTGGCTGGGTGCCAGTAGGCACAGTGGAGGCAACCAGAGCAGATAGCACAAGGCCAGGCCCCAATGGAGTGAGAACCAAGTTGACAGCTGCACTTGGGGGCAGGGGGAACAGAGGAGGAGGAGGCCTTGGCGGGGGAGGGGAACCAAGAAGAGGCTGATGAAGCCTGGTTGGGCTTGGCGGGGGTCTTGGCAGGAGTCTTGGAGGGGGCCTTAGCAGTGGCAGCAGTGAAGGAATGAACCTTGGCATGGGCAGCAGCATGAGCCTTGGCATGGATGGCCTCGGAGACCAAAACCTCAGGAGAGGTAGGAAGGGGAGCAGTGGTGGCAGTGCGAGCAGTGGCGGCAGCATGAGATGTCTCTTGCTCATGAAGGTGAGCAATGAAGGAGGTGCCAGCAAGGAGGAAATGATGTACAGCATCAATGTCAGTGGCAACTGAGGGAACTTTGTAGATGGCGAAGCCACAGAAGGGGGCAGCATCCAAGAGGTGAGAGGAGGCGAAGGCCACGAAAGCGGCACAGGTACAGTGGAAGGAGGCAGAGGCAGTGGCAGCAGAAGTAGCAGCGGCATCAGTGGCGGCAAGCTTGGTGGCGGCAGTAGCAGCACAAACCTCTTCAGAGAGAGCTTGGTGGCAGGCCTCAGAGAGAACGGAGTAGCAAACGGCAGGTGGAGTGATGACGTCGACGTCACAGTGGAGATGAGCCTCCTTGGCGGAGAGGGCAAGAACCGACCAGAACTGAGAAAGGAGCAGACGACCAGAAGGATGAAGGTCCAGGGGGAGGGAAAGAACAGTGGATGAGACGTAAGACTCAAATGAGACCATGGTGGGGGTGAAGGCGGGGGGAGGAGGAGGAGGAACCTCATCCATAACTTCATTGATGAGGATGGAGGCCCCAAGGGCAGGCAGTGCAGTAGAGGAGGAGGAAGGCCCAGTGGGAGCCAGAGGAGCGAAACCTGAGCCAGTGTCAAAATGAATGGAAGACATATGGAAGAGTGTATATAAGGGGGATGAACAAAGAATGTAACCGAAATTGCATCAGCCATTTATTGCCACGCAAAAGCGCAGTCCTTATATATAAAATATGACATCTCAAAAGGGAGGACGCGCCACAACTCAGGGCGAACCGAATTAGGAACCACATGACTACTGGAGATAAGTGGAGATAAAGGGGGAGCCAATCCCAGTTGTAGGATAAAAATCACAAATAAACACAAACAAAACAAATCCAAATCAAGATTAAAAAACATCCGCAGACCCTGGAGGGGTGAGCACAAGTGAGGGGTGAGGCTGAAACGGAGCGAGCCACAGTGAGCCTGAGCAAAGTGAGGGGCTGAAGGCAGCGGAGGGGAGCGGAGTAAGACCGAGACCCTGGAGTGAGCACGAGACCCTAGAGGGGGCAAGGATGTTTTTTAATCTTGATTTGGATTTGTTTTGTTTGTGTTTGTTTGTGATTTTTATCCTGTAACTGGGATTGGCTCCCCCTTTATCTCTGCTTATCTCTGGTGGTCATGTGGTTCCTAATTCGGTTTGCCCCAAGTTGTGGTACGTCCTCCCTTTTGGGATGTCGTATTTTGTATATAAGGACCATGCTTTTGCATGGTAATAAACGGCTGATGCAATTTCGATTATGTTCATTTTTTTTTTTTTTTTTTTTTTTTTTTTTTTTTTTCGATTACGTTCTTTGTTCGTCCCCCTTAAATATGCTCTTCCACATGTCTTCCATTCATTTTGACACTGGCTCAGGTTTCGCTCCTCTGGCTCCCACTGGGCCTTCCTCCTCCTCTGCTGATCTCTTCCTCTTGCAGGATATCAGGTGTGAGGATGACTTGGATAGACTGAAATGGATGAAGGAGTGGGGTGGTGAGGCAGTTTGGAGGGGCAAGATTGGAATTCTGGTACAGAAGAGCAGAGGGGAGATATAGGATGTGTAGAGCTGGGGGGATAGATTGGTCTGGGGTGAGTGGATACGCACAGGTTGGGAGCCAGTCATGGTGGGCTTCTGCTACTGCTCTGCAGTATGGGGTGAGCAGGTGAATTAGGTGACAGGCCTACAGGAGAGTGGAATTCTTGCAGAGGTTGGGGTAGATGTGCTTGGTGGGGACTTCAATATGGTCCATGACATATTGAGGGATAGAACTGATGGAGGACAAGGAGCTGTGAGTTAGAGTGGAGGTCTGGTGACATGGGAGGAAGTGGAAAGACTGAGTGCTCTGGTAGATGTGGGTAGGGAATGTTGGGGGAATAGGAGGGTGTATACACACTGGGCCGGGGGACTGGGGATGAGGATTGATTGGATTCTGGCAGCCAGCTGCTGGGGCTTGGATGTTTGGAAGTCACTGGAGGTGGAATAGTGTCCTTGGTCAGATTATTGGGGGCTTTTAGGGCAGGGACATTTTGGGGGGAGTGGGGATGGGCCTGGACATTGGCATCTCAATTCCTCCTTACTAGATAATAAGATCCAGTGGGATAAATGGGCTGAAGGAGTTCAACTGCAGGTAGAATGCTGGAGGCAGAAAGGTGTCTCAGTTGATATTCGGTAGATATGGATGAAGAAGATGGCCAGGACTTTCTGGAGTGAGGCTGGTATGGAGGCAGGGAGACAGAGGAGGCAGTGGGTGCGGTGGGCTTCTAGTAGACTATCAAGACTCTTGGAGGACTGGGCAAGACTGGCAACATTGGAGGGAGAAGCAGACTGGCGATTGATAAGGTTAAGAATGGAGATGGCTGAACTACAACAGATGCTGCAGAATGAGGAAGAGGCAAGGGTCTAGGGTCTGGTAGTGCGGCTTCATTGGCAGGGGCTGGAGGAAGGAGAGTGGCTCTCAAAGTTTCTCATGAGAGTCCTTCAGGTGAGAAGGGTGCAGCAAAGGTGGGAGGGGGTGGTTAATGTCAATGGTTTATTGGTGCATGGGGTACAAGACATTCTTGGATCGTTAAAGGAGCATTGGAGTGGATTGTGGAGTGAGGAGGAGGATGGGGCAGATGCTGAGGACATTGATCAGGCAATGGAGGGTTAGTACCCTACCCGAGCAGATGGGTTGGGTGACTTAGTACTGCCAGTGCTAGAGGAGGAGATCCACCAGGTTCTTGCTATGACAACCTTGGGTACAGCACCTGGGGAGGATGGTCTGCTCTGAGACTTCTGAAAAAGGATGGTGGGAGTCTCTGGAATACTGAGAGAGATGATGGCACTGTATGATTGGATTCTACAGACAGGGAGATGGGTGGGAGAACAGGATCTAGGGCTGGTGACATTGCTTTATAAGAACAAAGGTAGCTGAGAGGACTGGAAGAACTGGAGGCCGATTATGCTACTGGATATGGACAGAAAGTTAGTTACCAAAGTGGTGGTTGCAAGGTTGCAAAAGGTGGCCCAGCAAGTCTTGGGTGAGGAGCAGTGGGGCTTTGTGGGAGGCCAGCTCATCAGGGATGGCACAGCATGGGTGCATGGCATTATTGAAGGGGCATGAGTCAGTGGACTAGATGGGCATCTGGTCTTTTTGGACCAGGAGAAGGCTTATGACTGAGTGCGATGGGTCTGACTGGTAAAAGTTTTGGATAGGATTGGGGTCCCGCGACAGTTCAGGACTGCCATGATCAGCCTACTGGAAGGAAGTAGGGTGGCACTCATGTGTAATGGACATAGAGGGGTAGCATTTCCCCTGGGTAGGGGGGTGCCCCAGGGGGACCCACTGTCTCTCATTTTGTACACTTTGTCTCTGGAGCCCTTCATAGATAGAATTAGGCAGAAGATAGTGGGGCTCTCTATCTTTGGTGTCAGGTGGAAAGTAGGGGTATTTGCTAATGATATGGTGGTCGGTCTGGGATCGATTGCGGATGTTGAGAAGCTCAAGGAAACAGTGGAGTGGTATGAGGTGAACTCTGGGGCTAGGCTTAATTGGCATAAGTGCAAAACAATGGTGTTAGGCAATGGTCTGGTGGACAGGGAGATTATTGGTACAATTGTCCCTGCTGGTGAGGTGGTTAGGTACTTGGATATTTATCTGTCAGTATATGGGTCAGTTCTACCTAGACTTTGGTGGAAGCAGAGGGTTGGCATTTGGGAGGAGGCCCTGTGGAGTTGGGGGGGCTGCCAATTGTCTCTGGCAGGATGTGTTTCGATTCTGAATGTCTATTGGCTGCCGAAGGTGTGGTATCTGGCTTATCATCTGGACTTCCTGGCTTAGGTGGTGAAGCAATTGATGAAGCTGGCCAAAGGGTGGATCTGGGCTGGAAGGCAGAGTCAGATCAGCTGGGAGGTCTTGTCCTTACCAGTGGTGAGTGGGGGACTTGGGCTGGTTGACTTTCCTAAGAGGCTGCACTGCTTGAGAGCATGGTGGCTGAAGAGAGCAGTGGAGTTGAGAGGGGGTGGTTGGGTTCCCCTACTGCAGAAAGTCTGGGAGATGAGGTCCTCACCGAGGGGTTCAACTGGTGATCTCCTAGCACTTGTGGGCCTTCAGAACTCTGAAAAATTGCAATACAAAGACTTCTGGTGAGGAGTAGCAGAGGGGGTATGCCACATTGGAATTAGGTGGCAGGGAAATGAAGGGGAGGAGGCTTGGGACCCAGTGATGTGGAGATGGGACCGAGTGTTACTAGGAGACATTCCCTTAATTGAGTTTGATATTGGTGATGGGATCAAATGCCAATGGGGACCAGGCCAGAATCTATGGCCTAGCAGTTGGCAGGGTGTAGGAATCAGCGAGAAGTGGGACTGGCATAGTATTTGGGCCTGGAGTGCAAAGGTGAGGAGGTGGCTGCTGCTGAAGTACTGGGTGGTCTGGTGGTGTGTACTGAGGCGAAATGTCATGCTCAACTTCTGCTCTAGTCATCTTGTCGAGGGAGGCTGCTTCGACTGTGAAGAGTGTTATAATGTAGGACAGGAAGGGGGATATGTACAGATGTCTGAACATTGGCTAGGGGAGTGTGAGGTACTTAGTACCTTTTGGCAGAACATTGGGGATCATCTGGGAGTAGTGTGTAGGGGAGCTGATGTGCAGGGGTGGTGGGAGGATCTAAGAGGCAGACTGGAGGGGGGGGTGGAGAAGGAATGGCTGATGTTAGGTTGGGCTTTGGCCATTTGGGTGGGGCTGGCCAGTCACTGGTTATTTGTTTTTGAGGATGGGAGGAAACTTGGCCCCAAGGTTAGGCTGAGGAGGTGGCATAGCCTTATGGAAGACACCTTGACAGACTGGTGGCTTGGTTGGAGGTTGAAGGGGGGTCGAAGACATTGTTTGATAGAACAAATCTGTAGGCAGAGTGGGGGGAGAGTTGGTGTTATGGGTGAGAAAGTAGTCTTTATTCGTATAGATAGAGGGAGTGGCACCCCTATGGAGATCGGGTAGTGGGAGGGTAAACTGTAAAATTATTAATAGATAGGTAATAAAAGGCGGAGTCCAAGTGACTATAAAAAAAAAAAAAAAAAAGAGTTGCTTGAGATGGTCCATAGCCTAGATACACTCAGGGGTCCATTCAGTCTTGATGTTTACTTCTTTGTAGGCCAGACTGATCAGTAGGGCTGCAATAGTGGAGTATCCTTAGATGAACCTTCAGTAGTAGCTAGCAATACCCAGGAAGTACTGGAGTTGCTTGGATAGGAATATTCTTAAGGACTGATACCTTTTGAAAGTCCACATTGATACTTTCAGTAGAGATAATATGTCTTAGATACTCAATTTAGTCTTAATAGAACTTGTACTTGCTCATCTTGGTATAGAGCTGATGTTCTTATAGAAGGGTCAATATCTGCCTAAGGTGAGTATAGTGTAATTCTACTGTTTTACTGTAGATTAGTAAATTATCAATATATATAAAGACACAAGTGTTGAGAAGCAGTCCAAAGATATTATTTATCAGATACTAAAATGTTACTAGTATATTAGTCAAATTAAAAGATATGACTTAGAACTGGTAGTATCTAAACTATATTCAAAAAGCTGTCTTTTTAATGTTCTTCTCATCAATGAGAATCTGGTAGTAGTCATTTCACAAGTCTAGTAGGAAAAAGGTCTTAGTCTTAAAGATTTGGTGTAACAACTCATCAATTTTAGACAAGGTATACTAGTTCTTGAGGATGATCTTGTTGAGAGCTCTAAAGTTAATATATATTTACAAAGAGCCATTCTTCTTCTTGATAAACAGAATGGGTGCTCCAAATGGAGAGTGACAGAGTTCAATATATTCTTGGGCCAATAGTTTGGTCAACTCATCCTTAAGAGTCTTGAGTTTAGATTGGGCCAGTTGGTAGATACTCTTGTATGGAGGTTCAGATTCTGGAATGAGATCAATTCCATGTTGGATTTGGCACTTAGGTGAGGATCCTGAAATATGTCTTAGAATTCCTCAAACAGTTCTTGAGCTTCTGCTGGAATTGGGCTACTTGGGGCTTTGGTGACTTCTTGTATAGTATAGATGAAGTATATTTTTCCTTTTTTACTAGAGAGTCTCTTTATTTAGATAGTAAAGATGATTTCAATTCCTTGATAGTTAGTATCTTCTTGGGGTATCAGGGTGATCTTTCTGCCTTCATGGGTCAGATTAACCTCATTGGTCCTCTAGTTAATATCTGGGTTATGCTGGGTTAATCAGACTTTTTCTAAGATAATGTTTTATCTTGGAAGGTCTATAATACTGAAGTCCAACTTTTATTAATATTTGCCAATCCTGAGCAATAGGTCTTTACAGACTTTGGTCAATGGTACAGTCTTACTATCACTAAAGATAACACTCTTTTTTTTGGTAGCTGGTCTGCTTCAGGCTCCAATCCTCTTGGTAGTCTTGGTGCTGATATAGTTTCCAGTAGCTTCACTGTCAAATAAGACATTGATATTCTGTCTGTGAACTTGGCCTGTAAACTTGATACAACTGCCCTCCTTCTTGATAGTATTGAGTTTCTCATCCTCATTATTGTCTTAATTACTATCAGTCTTCTCAAAGTCAGTTTCTCTCTATCCTTTATAAAGAGAGTGGTCTTATTTGGATTCCTCAGTCTATTGAGCTTGACATTTCTCAGATTGAATTTTGAAAACTTTGGAGAGGTATATATGGTATTCACCAACATATTTTATACAGTACATTCAAATAGAATGAGGGTATTATTTATATAGTATATAACTATCTGCAATTCTCTTATACCAGTTTTCATCATCTTTCTTCATAGTGGTAATCTTTTGACTAGAAGGTTTATTGGTTGATCCAAACCCTTTTTTGTCATGGCCTGTCTGGAAGAGCTCATAGACTTCTTCAATAGTGAGATCTTGATAGATTTCTTCAATTATTGCTTGAGTAATTCTTTGACCTACTTTGACTACAAATGATGTATCTCTAAAATTTCACAAGATGACATAGATTTCACCAGTAAATCCTTAGTCAACTACTCTTTCTCTTAGCCCAATATTGAATTTTTTACCCAGACTGCTTTGCTTGGCAAAGTGAATATATGTTCCTTTGGAGGCTTGTATTTCAATCTCTGTTTGCACTGTAGTATTGATATATAGTGGGATGGTAAGATCTTAACTACTGTAGAGTTTATATTCTGCATCAGTGGAATGGGCCTTAGTGGAGATGGTAGCCTTGTACTATATCTTCTATACTTTGATAACATTCTCAGGGTTTTTCTTTCCTGGACCTTCTCCAATGATAGTAATATTCTGATTACTAGATTTGTCTGATCTATTTCTCTTCTCAGGACATCTGACTGAGATATGTCCTGTCTTCCTGCAGATGAAGCACAATCCTTTTCACAGAGCTGCTTCTTTTCATCCTCAGTAAGAGGTCTTGGTCTTCTGGGGTTTCACTGATTCCTTTGGTTATTTCTTAGATCATTTCTTTGATTATTCCTTATAGTGGGATTCCTTCTATCTTGGTTATCCTTCTTGTGTTCTGGATTTCATAAAGCCTGTACAGCAAGAATTTCACAGACTTTTCTTTATACTTGGGCAAAGTATCATAAGTAGTGGAGACATTCTTAAGGAAGACCTTATTTTTTAATTTTTTGAATGAGCTAGTCTGATAGAGCTATAAAGAGATAGTTGGCTCTAGTATCATTGATAGCCAAATTGTTTTCCTGATAGATAAGTTTAATGGCTTTAAGGTAGGTATCTATCCTGGTGACAAAGGTTTCTAGATCCTCTTTGTCATTCTTGTGGAACTTTATCTGGGCCAGTTTGTTCCAAATTTATTATATATAGGCTATATTTCATTTTTTTTTTTTTTTTTTTTTTTTTTTTTTTTTTTTTTTTTTTTTTTTTTTTTTTTTTTTTTTTATAGTCACTTGGACTCCTTTCTTTATTAATATACCCATCTATACAATATATAGTATACTGTACCCACCCCTAACCAATCTCCTAGGACCCCCCTCTCCTCCTCTCCCTACTCTCTCCCAACAAAAGACCACTCTGTCATTCACTATCTCTACCTATCCACTACTCTGCTCATATATCCCTTCCACCAGGTGGCAATGTTGCCTACCCTGGGAACTCCAACCAACCCACCATCCAGTCAGCAGATCTCCCATCAACTCCTCTCATCTCGACAACTTCTCCTGCATTCCCATCTATTACTCCTCCTCAAAAACAAAGAGTCAATGTCCCACCAGCCCTACTTATACTGCTAGAACCCACCCTACAGTAAGCCACCCACTGCCCATACTGCCTACCAACCTAGCTTTCAAATCCTCCCAGTGACTCCTCTCACCACCCAACCTCCTTGCCACACCAAGTCTGTCACCAACAGCTATCCAAAAGTCCCCCAAAACCTCACACTCTCCCAACCAATGTTCTGGTGTCTGTACATAACCCCCATCTTGTCCAACATTATAATACTCCTCACAATCATATTGGCCACCATCCACCAGATGTTCAGCATGGAAATTCAACATGATATTCCTCCTCAGCATCTACTAACAGACCACCCAGAACTTGGAAGGAAGCCATTTCTACACCTCAGCACTCTATGACCAGACTTCTACCCAGTCCCACTCCTCTTCAATTCCCACTGCCTATCAACCACTTGGCCAAAGATCCTGACCAAGACCCTGCTGATACTCAACTTTATCTTCAATATCAAACTCAGTAAGTAAAACACCCCCCAGAAGCAATCTGTCCCACTGCTATATAGCTAGACTCCACAACATCTCCCCCTCATTGTTATACCAGTGCAGGTCTATATAGTGTACTCCATCTACTACTTCCCACCAGAAACCCTTATACTGTAGCCAACAGCCACCATCCAGCTCTACCAGAGATAGCAAATCTCTTAAGGATCCTTGTAGGGAGAATCTCATCTCCCACACCTTCTGCATCAGTGGCACCCATCCCCTCCCCTGCAACTCAACAGCTCTTTTCAACCACCATGCTCATAAGCAGTATAGCCTCTTAGAAAGGTCCACTAGACCTAGCCCTCCCCAAACCACCAACATAGCTAGGGTGTCCCAATCTATCTGGGCCTGCCTCCCTGCCCAAATCCAGTCTCTAGTTAGCTTCATCAGTCTCTTCACCACCCAAGCTGGAAAATCTAAGTGATAAACAACATACCACAGCTTAGGGAACCAGTAGACATTCAGAATCAACATCCAGCCAGCTAGAGAGATGTGGCGACCTCCCCAACCCCTAAGTGCCTCTCCCCAAATAGCCACCCTCCTTTCCCACTACTTCTATGGCAGAACAGAACCATATACAGAAAGGAAGATACCCAAATACCTTACTGCCTCTCCTGTAGGGACAATTGTTTCAATGACATCCCCACCCACCAGCCTGTTCTCTAGCACCATTATCTCATACTTATACCAGTTGAGTTTTGCCCCAGAATGCACCTCATACCAAACCACTATCTCCTGAAGTACTGCAATATCAGCCACTGAGCCAGACCAACTACCATATCATCTGCAAAGGCCCCCACCTTCCACACCACACCATATACAGAGAGCTCTGCTACTTTCCATCTTATCCTATTCATCAAAGGCTCTAATAAGAGGGTATATATAATAACTCTCACTTCTACCCCTCTCTTATCCTTTGGATAATTAGGGAAAAAAGACTATTACTTAGAGACTTAGTATACAATGTGTACTAAGAAGCCTTTAGTTTGAGGAAGTACTCACTTATAAGTAGTTATAGTAGCAGTGTCTTCTGTTTCAAAGGTCTTTCTCTGGTGTACCCTATCTTTCAAGGATCTTATTCTTTGCTGTGCATAGATTGAATTTGCCTTGAAATTCAGGTTCAATGGGTTTACTTAAGTCTTTGGGAATTTATATACCAGTCTCAGTTCTGGCAGAAGTTAGCTAGACTTCTGGAGTTTAGTCAGAAACACTAAAGTCACTTAGGTGTCATTACTAAGACTCAGGGGAGTGTGTGTGTGTGGGGGGAACTTGATTCTTATATCAAGAACTGAACTGAAACTGCTTTATTTCAGATAGAAACTGGGGGGTATTTATACAAGTTGGTCTGTGATTTCTGACTAAGTATGAGTAACTAATTTGGTAACTATAATGAGATTTGTGATCATGACCTTTGTCAGGTGGTTTTTTGCAAAAACAACTTTGTGATCAGGACCTTAATTACTAGGCAATGATTAGCTACTGTGGCAACTGTTGCTGTGGTGCCAGTTGTCAGAGATAAGCTAAATATCATTTTTTTACATTGTTTGTTTGTATTGTTTGTTTGTTCATTATTCATATGTCACACTCGATTGTATGATGACATCATTGCTTACTGAGTCATGTGATTGCTCATCACATCTCGTCTGTTTGCTCATTCATTTTATTACATCCTTCCCTCCTTAGAAATCAACATCCTCATTGATTTGGAAATTAAGAACCAGGGGAGAGAAAGGTGGGGAATCCTCCTCAGGGTTGTTGCCATCTTCTTCAATAGCAGGGAGAGTGGTTGCTGATGGCTCACTGTTTAGGATAGAGAAGTCAATGAGGTCTGCAAATGGTTCTTATGTGGGGATGGGTGCTAGTGTAGGGGTTCTCCATCTAATGTGGTTAGGGCCATCTAAGTAGGGTTCTTGGTCCTTATGCCTGGAGATATCCATTCAGATAGGTGATCCTTTGAAGAGATCAGAGAGGCCTTGAAGCCATTGGTCTGAGTTATTATTCAGAAGAGGGCTCCAGTAGAGTTTGCAGTCAGTAGACTTGAGGGTGATCCAGGAGTTAGCTTCTTGGGCTACCTTGATCTCTAGCTCATCAACCTCAAGGAAAGAGAGGTTCTGGAAATCCTTCAGTTAGACATAATTGAGGTTGAGATTGCAAAGGATGCATGACATATGATTTGATGAACTTTCTTGGCAAGTCTTTACTCATATCTGTCTAAGTGGGTCCAGTCAGAGACTTGGTCAGTAGGGAGGTCATTTGTATATTGCAAAAGCTGGTGGCTGATTTCATATTCATATCAGATCTCTAGGTGGCTGGTGGCAAGATAGGCCCTTTTGATAAGTTCTTGGCAGTCAAGGACATACTGTCCTAGGTCCTGGCTGGAGAGGATAAGGGCCTCAGAGCAGTGGTTCCTTCCTTGGATAGTAATCTGGATATGTCTAAAGAGGTGATCAACCTGGCTTGAGAGGGGCTAGCTATAGTGAGCAGTTTGGCAATAGGTAGCAGGTATTCTTATCTTGTCTTTTCTTTGTGAGAAGAGGGAGATAAGAGTTGTGGAGTATTCTTGCCTTGGGTATTTATACTTATTCACCTATCTGGTGTGACCTTCTTTCAGTCATACTTTCTAGCAAAATGTATGACCTGTTGCTGTAAGTAGAGCATATGCTGGTTATATGAGAAAATCCTGATTTCAAAGATATCATCACTTATAGTTAGACTCATTAAGGCCTGGGACCAGCAGATGGAGTAGTTTTTATGAGGGTTAGGCAATCTTTCATAAGGGTTAGGCAATCTTTCATGAGGGTTAGGCAATCTTTTATGAGGGTTAGGCATCATTTCATAAGGGTTAGGCAGTCATTTTGTGTGAGTTGGGTAGTATTTTATAGGGGGTTGAGCTGGGCACCTCTTCTGTAGCACTAGTTTAGCTATTATATAGGGCCCTATTGGCCCCTTGGCCCTGCTCTATAGTGCTATCAGTGTAGTGCTGCAGTACAGAGCCAGGGTGCTCATGGGACCTGAACCGGCAATGGAGCCCAAATCTGTAGAGGACTTCAACTGCCAGAAGTACCCTCCAACTGCCAGAAATGCCCTCCAACTACCAGAAGCACCCCCTGACTGCCAGAAGCACCCTCCAACCACCAGAAGCACTCTCTGCCCTAGACTCAGACTCCTTGGTGGCTTGGGGCTGCCCCTATGCTAGTGCTCCTAACGAGTCAATTTAATCCGGATTGGATTCAGATTGATTCAGATTGAATCCCATCTAGATCAACTCGGATGGGATTCGAATCCCATCCGGATGGATTCGAATCGGATTCGAATCGGATTCGAATCGGATTCGAATCAACCATTGTTTTGATTTCCAAATTAGACAATTAAATGTTTACATCAATAACTTGATGAATAATCATCCAAATTTGATGATCT
>RBNI01002872.1:0-17272 GCA_003990745.1 Jimgerdemannia flammicorona
TTTTTAACAGACTCAAGTCCCACGGATTTTTATTGGAAGGGAACCTAGACTATATAGGCCAAAACCCTCCCCCACTACCCACCAAGCACTGCCCCCCCATTAACCTAGGCTAGCTATTGTCCAGCAGCTCGACCATGCCAGGTGCAGCAGGGCCTATGTTGGCCTGCATCTCATTCTGCACACCATGCTCTCCCTACCACCAGGGGAAATCCAATCATATGCCAATGACTGAAAGCGCATGCCCGAGAACCCAACATATGTACAAGGCCACACCCGAGCCGAATAGAATAGCCCCTGCCACTCTAAAGAGAATGACAGGTAAAGAAAAAACCCTCATCAAAGTACAATACGGTGGGTAGGGCCTGGTTCTCCCAGTTGAGGTGAGTAAAGGACTTACACGTGAGGCAGAAGGAAACCCCCAATACCCCACTACTCAAGCCTGCGGGCCTCGATCACATTGCTGTATCAGCTCCCAGTTCCAGTTGAGTGTAGCCAAGATGCATAAAATGGGTAGCCTCGGGCCCCCTAACCCCCTCTGATGACTGGGGCCTCACCCTGCTACCCGCCAAAAGAAGCCGAGAGTGTCACCTACCACCTAACCATGCCGCACCAATCAAAAGGCCCCACTGAAGCAGCACCTGCCCCAGCCCTGACGACCGCCCCCAGCCTGGCACCCTACTGGTTCACCGTAATCACCCTTCCTCCTATCTGTGATGGCCATCTCCCCTCCCATCCCAACATCACCTGAAAAGCAGTCACCTACACCAGAACCACACTCGCTGGGAAGCTCGCCAAAGCCAGAGAGCCCCACCACAGGTACCGAGGACCTGCAGGTAACCTACACTGAGCACTTGATGCCCAAGGTTGGCCAACTCCCTATGTAGCCTGAGACATACCGAGACAGCACCTTGTTGGCGACAGTAAAAGAAAGAAGGCACCGCATCAAAACGAATGTACTCCAGATGCAGCTGAAGGCACTAGAAACTGTGAAAAAGTGGAGAAGACACCGATCCGACACTGATAAAGGAGCAACTCAACACCATTGCCCTCCTCCCACCATACTCATGCAGGCACAGCAAACCAACCCAAGGTAGAGGGGGTAATAATAGGGGAAAGGGGACTCAGAAGGTTGCCTACCAAACCTTGTGACTGGTAAGGTAGTGGAGAAAGGAGCTGATATCTGAAGTATACTTGTTTTGGTACAGCACCTTCTTCCTTTTACTATTGCCAACAAGATGTTATCTCAGTATATCACAGGTTATATAAAGAGTCAGCTGACCTTGGGCATCAAGTGCCCAGTATAGGTTATCTGCAGATCCTTAGTACCTATGGTGGGGCCTTCTGACTTTGGTGAGCTTCCCAGTGAGCATGGTTCTGGTATAGGTGACTGTTTTTCAGGTATTATCAGGATGAGAGGAGAGATGGCCATTACAGATAGAAGAAAGAGTAATAACAGTGAACCAGTAGGATACCAGACTGGGGACAGTCATTGAGGCTAGAGTAGGTACTGCTTCAGTGGGGCCTTTTGATTGGTATAGAGTAGTTAGGTAGTAGGTATCACTCTTGGCTTTTTTTAGCAATATGTAGGGTTGAGTCTCAGTTATTAAGAGGGGTCAGAGGGCCCAAGGCTACTCATTTCAGATATCTTGGCTATACTCAACTAGAACTGAGAGCTGATATGGTAATGTAATTAAGGTCTGCAGGCTTGAGTAGTGGGGTATTGGGGGTCTCCTCTTGCCTTACATATAAGTCCTTTACTCACCTCATCTGGAAGAACTAGGCTCTATCTACTATAATATACTTTGATGAGAGTTTTTTCTTTATCTGTCATTCTCCTTAAGGTGGCAGGGGCTATTCTATTTGACTTGGACATAGCCTTATATATATATATATTGGGGTTTTGGGTATACACTTTTGGTCATTAGTATATGGCTGAGTTCTCCCTGGTGGTAGGGTGAGTATGGTGTGCAGAATGAGGTGTGGGTCACTATAGGCCCTACTGTATCTAGCATGATCAAGCTGCTGGACAATAGCTAGCCTAGGTTAATAGGGGGGCAGTGCTTGATGGGTAGTAGGAGAGGGTTTTGGTCTATATAGTCTAAATTTCCTTTCAATAAAAATCCATGAGACTCTGAGTCTATAAAACAAAAAAAAAAAGAGACTTTATCTTAATATTCTCTTAATATTCTGTTTATTTTTAAGATTCTTTTAGATCTTTTTTTCAAATTTTATATAAATATTCTTTTGAATAAAGCTTAGAATATTTTTTTTAAGAAATTCTTTAAGAATACTTAAATCTATAGTATCTTTTTTGTAAGTATACAACCTCTAAGCCACTGAAATTATATACTGAGTACTCAGATATATTGAAATAGAGAACTACAACAAATCAAATAAACAACTACAACTCTTGAATATATACACAAATATGATCACTGAGATCTATAACTGCATCTGTACTGATATTTAGAATACTATTATCAACTGAGCCACACCTTCTCTGCCCCTTATGAATATCTATAGTTTAGCATCTCTCTACTTTATAGAAGTCTAATAGAATATCCTAAATATGCTCAGCAAAGCTTACCAAATTGGACAAATCTTAAGCTACTATCAGATTGACCACCTCCTAGAAGATATGGTTGAACACTACTATGATACAGATATTATTCAGATATTTCAATATCAGAAACTCATTATCTGTAAGTACTGAGAACTCTTTTATGAGTACAGCACCTTTATTCTCTATCTCTAAGTTACTATTACTGAAATGGTTGCTATCCTATCCTATGGCCAAATTGATGACATAGTATAAGAACTTAATTATAAGTATATCAAGTATATTCAAACTATAGACAGAACCTTCCTATACCTCAATGACCACATCCTGCAAATGTCTTAAGTTGGATACACCATGAAGGATATCTATAATATAATCTAGTTTGATAATGATAAAGTAGAAGATAATGATCTCTCTGATACTGATATGACCTCTAGCCAAAGATCTCTGCTAACCCTGATTACTCTGCTAACCTTGCTGATGAATTTATAATAGTTCATAACTATCTATAAGACCCATTGAGATAATAACTACTAGTATGAGTACCAACTTGCATTTACCTCTGATTACTTCAACTACAATAAAGAGACTAGAGAATATAACCTATATCTTCAGACAACTCTTGAGATCAAATCAACAACTTTACTATCTAAGTATAAGTAATATGAACAATAGTTGCCAGCTTATTACAACCCAGCAACATATAGTACCATAACCTATAGAAGATATGTAGACAGTGAATCTGATGAAAGTAAAGATGATATACTTCTCCTTTGCCCACTAACTTCATACCCAATATATGAGACAGATGATGCTATCCTGTGGAATAGTAATGAGATCCTAATATATTATTATCTAAGCAAATAGGGAGAAGTAATCTGAGAACCACTCTTTCTAGACAACTACTTTATCAGAGATGATATCATTGATAGTAATGTTATCAAAGACTACTCAGACAATATCTAAATCTATAGATAGCTTAACAGTCATTAGTATAGTTAAATTAGTCTTATATGATGTGACTGCAAACTGACTTAACAAGATACTAAAGTATTATATTTATATTTAGTATAGTCCAGATAGCCTCCTATTAGTATAAATATCTCCTCTTCCAGACTTCAGAATCTCAGACTTGAACAATCTAAACATATAAGAACTTCTGAATACTTCTCTATAATATCTCTTTATATACTACTCCTAGTATAGCAATATCATTAGCCTCTTTCTCTGCTATCTTACTGGTCACAATAGTTTGGTAGGCAACCTTCTGAGTCCACTTTTCACAATTATTACCCCCTCTATCTTGGGTTGGTTTGCTGTACCTGTTACAGGATAGTGGGGAGAAGGTAATAGTGATGAGTTACCCCTTTATTGGTATCAGATCAGTGTCTTCTCCACTTTTTTACAGTTTCTGATACCTTTGGCTACATCTGGAGTATATCTGTTTTGGTACAGTGCCTTCTTCCTTTTGCCATTACCAACAAGGTACTGTCTTAGTGTATCATGGGCTATATAGAGAGTCAGTTAACCTTGGGTGTCAAGTGCTCAGTATAGGTTACCTGCAGGTCCTCAGTGTCTATGGTGGGGCTCTCTGGCTTTGGTGAGCTTCCCAGTAAGTATGGTTCTGATATAGGTGACTGCTTTTCAGGTGTTATCAGAATGGGAGGGGAGATGGCCATTACAGATAAGAGGAAGGGTAATATGGTGAACCAGTAGAATGCCAGGCTGGGGGTGATCATTAGGGCTGTGGCAGATGCTGCTTCAGTGGGGCCTTTTGATTGGTATAGAGTAGTTAGGTAGTAGGTGACACTCTTGGCATCTTTTGATAATTTGGCAGGTTGGGCCCCAGTTATTGGGGGGGGGTCAGAGGGCCTGAGGCTAGCTATTTCAGGTATCTTGACTGTACTCAACTGGAACTAGAAGCTAATATGGTAACATGATTGAGACCCACAGGCTTGAGTAGTGAGATATTGGGGGTCTCCTCCTGCCTCATGTATAAGTCCTTTACTCACCTCAACTGAGAGAACCAGTTCTTACCCACTGTAATGTACTTTGATAGGAATTTTTTCTTTACCTGTCATTCTCTTTAAAGTGGCAGAGGCTATTCTATTCAGCTCAGGTATGGCCTTGTACATACATTGAGGTCTCAGGCATGCACTTTCAGTCATTGGTGTATGGCTGAATTCCCCCTGGTAGTAGGGAGAGTATGGTATACAGAATGAGGTACAGGCCAACATAGGCTCTGCTGTGTCTGGTATAGTTGAGCTGCTGGACAATAGCTAGCCTAGATTAATGGGGGGGCAGTGCTTAATGGGTGGTGGGGGAGGGTTTTGGTCTATATAGTCTAGGTTCTCTTCCAATAAAAATCTACAGGATATTGAGTCTATTAAAAAAAAGTATAGCAATATTATGAATAGTGAATAAACTTATTTAATAATCCACAAACTACTCTTAAGTAAATCTATACTCTGTTAGGTCTCACTTCTAACTATATTATGAAATTTCCTAATTAGATATTGTCTATAGCAATATGCTAATTCAACTAAGCTGGTCTTAGTTTCTTAAACTTCCTGAAATATAGAAAATCCTAAACATCTAGTACTAGTCTAAAAAAGAACTTTAGTTGAGATATCAACCTGATCTTGAAATTAATAAGCATAGTAGATATACTCTATACAAAATTGATCTTAACCTAAAGAAAACAGTCTTCTAAAATATCCAGAACTTCTAGAAAACCCTTTTGGAATTATGTAATGATTACTCTAACAAGTAACTCTCTTATAACTTGATAGCAGCAGTTTATGATCCAATTCTACTTTAAGATGCTTCCTCACCCCACTATAAACCTCTATGAGAATTCCTACAAGTTAGTATAAAGCCCAATCTCTGAACCTGAACTATCTGATAATCTGGAGAGAATTGAACCTGATGTATAAGGACAATTTGATCTCCATATCTGCAACAAGTGAGACAGACTTCATCTACAAAAAAAAGTACTCCAATTAAATTAGCAGATAGGTGAAATTCTATATACTAAACTCCTTACTCTATACCCCATAAGTTAAGATGAAGAAGGTCTTATAGAAGTCTTCTTTACTCTTCTCAACAAGAGTTTTGTCAGCTTTACAAATCCAAGTAACCTAGGATAACCAGCAGCTATCTTTCAAGTCTTAGTTCCTTATGAAGTCTAAGCCTCTGTAGCCAAGTAACTCAACTTTACTGACTTTTACTATACAAGGACCAAGACTGCCTTATACTACTATTTCCAGAATTGCAAGGCCCACTATATTCTTAAAGAAGAAGCAAGAGAAACTCTTCATCAACAATCTGACTCTAAATCAGAAGTAGGCCTAGCTATAGCTCTACCTAAAACTGAAACCAATACTGAACCAGAACTAGATTTTAAATTAAGTACATCTGAAATCCAATATATAACTAATTCTATCAACTTCAATGCTAAGCAAACTCAACTACATGGAGACCAAAGCCAAGAGGAGGAGTATCTTAGTGAATTCAATCCCAGATATACTATTAAAGGAGACATACCTCTATTAGAACAAAACACACCCATATAGCAATAGATAGCTATCTATTAAGCCCTTACTCCAGACCTACAACTATTACTCTAGTAACTTACACAGACTCAAAGAATACTATCACACTTTACACTAGTATCTCAAGTAGTATCAGTAACACCACTATCAGTAGTCCAACTGTCTCCAGTAAACAATATAGCAAACTAACAGATTTTAGACCTCACAGCATAGGTAGCTATAATGGCAGCAACCATTACTGCCTTAGCCAAATAAGCCCAATCAACAAAAAGTCTAAGCCTACCTACCTTTAATAGTACTATACTGGAAGTTCAAAGCTTCATTAGTATAGTTGATATCAATTTCAAAGTCAACCAATGGACCAATGAGTGAGTTGCTGACTGCCTTCTGACAAACAATCAAGACTATACTCTGGAACAACTCTTTGCTACTACTATAGTCTATATCTGCCAAGTTGTTATATTCTTCTAAGGACCTACTGAAGAATGATGATGAACTCTTTCTGAAAAACCCCTTACATAGGATACTAGACCTATAGTTATTGCTCAAAATATAGCAAATAATACCCCAGGATATAGAAATCATCCTATAGCCCCTGAACTCAAACAACTCATAATTGCTCAATACTGCAGTAAAACTCTGATTGCCAAATCTCAAGTAAAACTTCACAATCTCAAATTTGATATATATACATATATAGCAAGGAGAAACAATACCTTTCACTGGTAATATTCAGATGACACAAGACTCAGACAACACTTTTCATAACATTTTTGATGAAAGACAACTAGCAATATGGATAGCAGTGAGTATACTGGTGAGTGTGTTGGCCAGGGAGGCAGCAGTGCCTTCAACTGGCAGCATGTAAAGAGGAGGCAGGGAGATGGTTTGGGGATGCCAGGGCCTTCTTTTGCTGGCCATAGTATTGGTGGTAGAGGGAGAGGTAGATTGAGGCAACAAGGAGGGAGGAAGACATCCTTTGCTGATAAGGTCAAGATAGAAAGAATGGTGACTGGTCTGAATGATTGGTTGGGACTGGGGAAGGTATTGATAGCTTCAGTTGGGAGATAGAGAGGAGCCCCCATGGGAGAGTCAGATAGTAGGGAAGGGGGGGGAGTAGGGACTAGAGATGTGACTGTTGATAGAGCTGTAACTGGGAATTAGGAATAAAATCCAGATGTGATGGTTGGTGGAGAATCAGGACAGGGGGAGGGCACAAGGCCCAGAGATTTGGCAGATGGCATGATGGGCATGGTGTCAGTACTGTTACTCAAAAAGTTGAGGTTAGAATTCACTATCACATTATACTTCTGAGGCTTGGTGATGACTGTGAAGATAATCTTGGAGCTGGTGGTACAGGAGGCAAAGGGGGTGGCTTTGGTGAAGTTCTTGAAGGAGAAAGAAGGGATTGAGGTTGGATTTGTAGAAGAGGAGTCAATGTTGAAGGTCATGGAGAAGAGAGTAATAGTGGGAGGAGTAGTGGTCCCTATGACCAGGTGTATGTATTGGGACCCCTGAGTGGTGCAGTTGACAGTATTGGATCTTCCTATAGTGTTGAGAGAGAGAGGGTCAGGGAGCTGATTGTGGAGGTGGTCAAGGAGTATGAGGAGATCATGGACATCGAGTTCAGAGTCTGAAAGAGTACTGAACTCTGGATAGGAGACATTGACATCTGGGTGAGGCTGGCTGGAAAGGAGAATATAGGGAAGACAAGAGACTGGCTGGCAACTCTTAAGTGGGAACTAGTAGAGTACAAGATCTTGTGGGTAAAAGAGATACTAGAAGAAGAGAAGGACTTACTGGAGACTACAGACCTTTTACTCGGACCAAACAGTTGGCTCCGCGTCTAAGCCACCAGGATGGTGAGCTTCTCAAGTTTTGGAGGCCACAAATATAGGCTTCAAGGAGCGCTGACAGGTGTACCTCATCCCTTAGGTATAGGAGTCCCACCTGGTCTTTTCGGCGTAGCTATAGCTTCTAGTTTCAGCAAGTTATAAGGATTTCAAGAATTTCAGGGCAAGACGGGCAAAACGGGCAAGATGGGCAACATGGGCAAGACGGCAAGATGGGTGACATAGGCAAGATGGGCGACATGGGCAAGATGGGTGACATGGGCAAGATGGGCAAAATGGGCAAAATGATATGGGCAAGACTGGCAAAACGGGCAAGATGGGCAACATGGGCAAGATGGCAAGATGGGCGACATGGGCAAGACGGGCAAAACGGGCAAAACGACAGGGCAAGACCGGCAAAACGGGCAAGATGGGCAATACGGGCAAGACAAGATGGGCGATATGGGCAAGATGGGTAAAACGGGCAAAACGACAGGCAAGATGGGCAAGATGGGCAAGACAGGCAAGACGGGCAAGATGGACAAGATGGGCAAGACGGGTAACACAGGCAAGATGGGCAAGACAGGCAAGATGGCAAGACGGGCGATATGGGCAAGACGGGCAAAACGGGCAAAACGACATAGGCAAGACAGGCAAGACGGGCAAGATGGATAACACAGGTAACACCGGCAACATGGGCAAAACAGGTAAGACAGGCAAGACGGCAAGACGGGCGACATGGGCAAGATGGGCAAAACAGGCAAACAGGCAAAATGAGCAAGACAGGCAAAATGGGCAAGATGGGCAAAACAGGCAAAATGAGCAAGACAGGCATAACGGGCAAAACGGGCAAGATGGGCAACATGGGCAAGATGGCAAGATGGGCGATATGGGCAAGACGGGCAAAATGGGCAAAACAACATGGGCAAGACTGGCAAAATGGGCAAGATGGGCAACACGGGCAAGACAAGATGGGTGATATGGGCAAGATGGGCAAAATGGGTAAAATGACAGGCAAGATGGGCAAGACGGGCAAGGACAGGCAAGACAGGTAATATGGGCAAGATGGGCAAGATGGGCAAGACAGCAAGATGGATGACATGGGCAAGACGAGCAAAATGGGCAAAACGACATGGGCAAGACGCGGGTAACATGGGCAAGATGGGCAAGATGGGCAAGACGGCAAGACGGGTGACATGGGCAAGATGGGCAAAATGGGAAAAATGACATGGGGGGGGGGGAGGACTTACTGGAGACTCTTGAGGATCTGGTGGGAGCAGTAGAGAGGAGAAGATTAGCTTAGAAGAAGTATGAAGCCTGGATGGTGGTGGAAATTATAGATGGAAAAAGGATCAAAATGGACAAGGTGACCTGGGAGAAGATACAGGGAAGGTGAATCCAGAAGAAGCTGCTGGAGGAGTTGGGAGGCAGTGGAGCAGACAGCAGTGTAGGAGAGGGTAGTATAGGGTTGAGGGAGAGTGTCTGGGCTGGAGAGCATAGGTCAATCCAGAGTATGACCCAAGGTGAATTAAGGAAAGAGAATTGGGGCAGAGTGGTGGAGAATGCTGTTATAGGTAAGGAAGCATACCCTCAGTACAATGTTCCATATAAGATATGTGGTGAGGAGGAACTACTGGATGTACTAGAGGAGAAGTAAGATGAGTCAGTGAGAAGGAGTGCTTTGGTAGATCCAGAGGTGGGGGCAGGGGGGGGGTTGCCCAGAGTGTTGCAGAGGTAGTAGATGAGGAGAAGTGGCTGTAAAAGATTCTGGAGGGGGTGGCAGCTGAGGAGCTGGGGGGGGAGGACTTCCAGGTTATGGGTGATAGATATTGGGAGGAAATTCTTCATGGTGAGGAGGTACTAAGGAAGGTTAGGAATGAAATCCTGGCAGTACTCTTGGAATCAGTTGAATATTAAGTAGATGATCAGAGAGAGGAAGAGCTTTGAGCAATTGTGAATGACTGGGTGACATACTTGTAGGGTTCAAGAAAGGGGTTGGAGAAGTGAAGAGTGGTGTGCACAGACTATCAGACAGAAATAGAGGTAGTGGATGGGGTAGAGTGCCAGGAAATCTTGGAAGCACTAGATGCTCAGGCTGTAAGAGAAGATGATTTGGAAGCAAAGCAGCACTTGGATCTAGCTGGAGATGAGATGAGCATGAAATACTAGGCTGGGCTTTTGTTATCAAATATTATTCAATATGAACAGTATAACTAGAATCTTCTCTTTGAACTTGAGGAGAGTGGCATAGCAGAGAAACATATTTGGTTGGTTAAAGAGACTGGATGCAGATCTCTTCTTACTATAGAATGTATGGTATAAGATGGATGTAGACTTACAGGATTGGACTAGAGAATGGGGTAGGACAGCTGTGTAGTCTGGATGGGTGGGCATTCTAATCAGAAAATAGATGGGGGACATTGGGGATATTAGACATTGGGGGAGTAGATTGGTATGGAGAGTGTAGAAGAGGTCTGGGTGGAATCCTTTGACTATTGGGTCATGTTATTATCTGGCAGAGAGGGAGGAACATATAGATTGGATCAAAGGCTTGTGAGAGGCTAGTACTATGGAAGAGACAGAAATTGACTGCCTGGGGGGTAATTTTAACATAGTACATAATAGGGTAGTAGATAGGACTGATGGGGGGAGAGAGATGAGGAGCAGCAGTAGTGGGTTGGATGACTAGATGAAGATAGAGAGATTGAGCTCATTGGTTGATTTAGGGTGACAGTTTTGAGAGGATTGATGAATTTATACTCACTTAGTGGCAGGGCTGGGCTCCAGGATCAACTGGGTGATAATAGCAGAGTGCTGGGGAGTAAATGTCTGGGACACACTAGAGGTGGTTTGGTGCCCATGGTCAGATCACTGGGGTCTAATAGAGAGTGAGAGATTTGGGAGAAGTGGGGATGGGCCTGGATACTGGTGACTGAATTCTTCTTTGTTAGAGGATGGTTCCCTATAGATAGACTGAGAGGAGGAAGTTATTGCAAAAATTAGTAGGTGGCAAGAACAGAGACTGGTGATTGGGGATCACTGGTGGAGGTTAAAATTGAGTACTCAAAGATATTAGAGAGAGGCAGGGAAAGGAAGGAGTGCTCAGCAGTAGTAGTAAGTGCAATGGGCTTCATAGTAATTGGAGGTGCTCTTGGGGAGGTGGGTGGGGTCACTTGAGGACTGAGAGGCAGCCAACTGGTGGATTCTGCAGATTCAAAAGGAGGTTGATGAGCTTATGAAAGTGCTATGGATGGAAAAAGAGGTGAAGCTGAAGGAGATAGTGACAAGGTTGCAGTGGTAGAGATTGGAAGAGGGGGAGAGGCCCACTAGATTTCTATTACAATTACTCCAGGCATAGAGAACTAAACAGAGGTGAGATGGTGTTCTGGATGAGGAGGGAGAGATAGTGGTAGAGACTCCTGTGATTTTGAGCATACTGAAGACTTACTGGGAGAACTTATAGAGTGAGGATGAGGGGAGTGAGGATGCCTGAGTAGCAGTTGGAGGATTGGCATCTGGACCCAGCTCTGGGCTAGGGATTAGTTTGGGGCAGTTATATAATGAAGTCTATAGAGATCTGTTTCCAATTAGCAGATAGTACTGAATAGAGTAGAGTAGGCCAGGTTTTGCTAGTATTAAGGACTTATTATATTGGCAGGTATCATAGGAAGTAATATAGGTCTTTAGCTGATCAGTCATACAGGACCAATAGAAGTTTCAAAAAATAACTTCATAGTATTTGTCAAATCCTAAATATCTAGCTATAGGAGCATTATGATATTTGAATAAAATAGTCCTTCAGAGGTCTCAATTATTAGAAAGATACAATCTGTCCTTATAGTAGATAGTATTGTCCTTCAGTTAGTATTGATGATACTAGATGTACTTATTAGTATCATCACTGCTCAGGATTTCTCAGAGTACTTGAGCTTCTTTATCATCAGTATATGCTGTGATAATTTGTTCCATGATAGAGTTGGTGATCAAGATGAGAGTTTGGATAACTTCTTCAATTGGTGGTCTAGAGATTGCATAAGTAACAATATTCTCCTTACTGGAGTAATACTGGATTTTATAGTCAAAGTTGGTGAGGACTATCATCCATCTGGCTTGCTTTCAAGAAAGGGTAGCCTGGATCTTAATGTTGACTAATGATTTGTGATCAGTCAATATGGTGAAGTATATTCCTTCTAAATAGAATTACTATTTGATCAGAGTGTCTACAATGGCTAATATTTCCTTCTTGTAAATTATATAGTTGATTTCAGTATTATTGAATTTTCAAGAATGATAGACCACAGAGTGTCTTTCTTGTATGAGCACTATTCCAAGAGCTAGGTCAGAGGCATCTATGGTAACTTTATATAAGAGGGCAGGATATGCTATATGAAGCACTGGAGTAGTTATTATGGTATCTTTTAGTACTTGAAAGGCTATATCTTATTTAGGTCTCCAATTTATAAAATTGTTGAAGTTTTTTTCTTATTTTGTAGTCTAAGACTATTTTTTTTTCTTGCTATACTTAGTTATTTAGGTAAGGGTAGTAGCAATCTTGGCAAAGTTTATAATAAATTGTTAGTAATTTTAGGAATAACTGGAGGTCTTTCAGCTTCTTGGATCTGGGCCAATTCTTGATTGCAGAGATTTTGCTGGAGTCCACTTTGATTTTATTGGGAGTAACAATATATCTAAGAAATTGAATTTTCTTTAGAAGGAATTTATATTTGCTAAGTTTCACAAAGAGTTGGTTTTCTCAGAGCTTCAGTAGTACTAGTTTAAGATACTTGAGATGTTTCTCTAGAGTTTTGCTAAAGACTAGGATGTCATCAATATAGATAATAACAAATTTGTCTAGGTATAGATGCAGGATAGTATTCATCAGTATCTGGAAGATTGTAGGAGCATTAGTTAAACCAAAGGATATAACTAGAAACTTGAAATGTCCATAGCAAGTTTGGAAGACTATCTTATAGATATCTTCTTCTTTTATAGCAATTTATCAATAATCATTTTATAGGTCAAAAGAGCTCATAAATTGTGAGTTAGTAAATCTAATTGATTCAGGGTAATGGGCAATAGTTCTTGATGGTCTGTTCATTGAGGTCATGATAATCAATATATATTTACAGATCTTCTTCTTTCTTGACAATAAAGAGGACTGGTGCACTATAGAGTGATATACTGGGTCTAATGAATCCTTATTCTAGAAGTTCATTAATCTCTTTTTTGAGTAAATCAATTTCTCTCAGAGATATGTAATAGATTGACTTGAAGGCAGACTTGGCATCTGGGATGGTCTTGATGACATAGTCTACTACTCATTTAAGTGGTAGGCCTTTTGAGAGTTTCTTTGAAAATATGTCTTGGAATTTCTGGAGTAAGGGTCTGATACAGCTATCAACTTTGGAAAAGTCTTCTTTGAGATTCTCAGGTTCTTCTTTGGATGGTCAGATAGAGGTAGCAAAGAGAGGGTATTTCTTGGCCAATTTCTTGAGTTATAGCTTATTGATATGAGTGATCTTTGGTCCAGGGTTGCTAGAACTGAGTGGGTCTTTTTTGCCTTACAGTTTGAAATTGTGGTATCTCTTTTTAATGGTCAGAGAATGGTTTATCCAATCAATCATAGAGTTTTCTTATTTTAATCATGGAGTTCTAAGGATGATTTCATTGTTAGGAAGTAGTACAATCTGAAAAATAACATGTACTTAGTAGTCACCAATTTGGAAGAATAGGTTGCACACTTCTTTGCTAATAATATGAAAGATTCTATCAGCTATGGCTACTGCTTGAGACTGTTATACTGAAGAGATCAGGACCTTGAGTCTATTGACTGTTTCTTCATTGATGAAGTTGCCTAAGACATCACTATCTATTATAATCTTGATAGGTGCTCCACTGATAAAAGCTTGGAGTGTAAGTCATGTGTCTGATCTAATGATGATAATTTCAGTTGTAGGAGCTTTCCTTTTGTTGGTTCTCCTTTGGGCCAGTTCATTGATATAAAAAAAGCAATTATCAATTATTCAGGAAGAGTATATTCTAATACTGTGAGAACATCAGCCACTTAGTATATATTCATCTTTAATTTTCTTGTAGAATTATTCTTCCTTATTTGTAGTTGGTTAGGCTGGAGTCTTGTTTGATGAGTTAAATCCTCTGGATCCTTAGATAGTAGGCAGTAGTTCTGGGACTTCTTTAACTATCAAAGTCAATTCAATTTTCTCAAATAGGATCTGGGTAATACAGAAACTGATAAGGATCTTAAAGAGTGTTCAACTATGGTTTCAGATGATGACAATAATTTTACCTGTATAATCTTCATCAATAATTCCTCCTTCTACTGAGAGTTCTTTTAATGCTAGGCTACTATAACAGTATATTCTTCCAACATATCTTTCAGGAATTTGAATGCTGATTCCTGTATAGACTTACTTAACTTTTTAGTTGAAAACTATAGCTTCTTCAGCTATATATAGGTAATATCCAGCTGCTTTTTAGCTTCCTTTAGTTGGGCCCTTAACAGTTGGATGAAGTCCAGTATTCTAGTGGTCAGATTTTTGAGGTGGTACAGAGTGGTAACAGTTGCTTATATTACTGTTCAGAGTTTTCAGTTGGGGCAGGCACTGGCTATATATCCTGTCTTTTGGCAATAGAAGTATGCTCTACTTCTTTGAAGTTTATTTCTTTCTTCTTTGATGAGTTTCTTGAAGATAGTTGACTGAGTGGGTTCAGGATTTCAGAGTATCTAAGAGGTGGGTGTAGAGGGAGCTTGGGATACTTCATACTTGGGTTCCTCTTTCTTGGTCTAAGTCTTTGCCTTGTTATTGAATTGTCTTTAAGACAGAATTGGTCCAGCTGTTAGAATTTGCTTAATCATAGTCTTGATTCTTGCCAAGCATCATTGTTGGTGATCACAACTAACTAGGCATCCTTGTTCTCAGATCTTTCTTATAAGCCATTCAGGTAGTATATTAAATAAATGGTTTGCTCTTATACTATTTCATGCTTCATCATTAGTAATATATCCTAGGCCAATGATGTTCAGGAGTAACTCTAGTTTTGTACAGAAGGTTTTGAATTCCTCCTTATCATTGTTACATAGTGGTTGCTGAGTCCTTCAAATATATCAGATTCTCTTCAAAGTGTATCTCTTAGACTAACTCAAATTTGTTATAAGTAAGTTCTTATTGGAGTGCCTTCCTAAGGTCTTATAGTCCTCAAACTTCTTATTTTTAAACTGTCTTGTTATCTCTTAGATTGCTTGCAAGAAATTATATATATTGCACTAAGAGAAACTTACTTTATTTCAGGAGAAATAAGAGGAGTATTTATACAAAATATAATTCAATGGTTACTAAGATATAAAGCTAAATATAAATTTTAATAACTAAAATAAAATGCCAGAATATGGAAAACTGCTAAGTTCCAGTATTGGTACTGATGGTTGCATAGGTTCAGGATGCTGGTATAATTTCAGTGATATAGGAAAATAGTGCTGGAATAATTCTGAGTCACATTAGAATACCAGTGGAGGAACAGCTGTTAAACAGGAAAAGAGTGCTGGCATAATTCAGTATAACCAAGGAACTTAGAGTAGAATGTTTAAGACTATAGAGGCTTCATCCTCATCAGAGGTCAGGATGTCTTCAAAGGAGATGAGGTCTGTGAATGTTTCATCCATCTCATCATCATCACATAGGTCACATGTTTTGCATATATTACATGAGATGATATCATCACTAATAATATCATTATGTTTGACAGCAGTAGGAACAAGGAGGTCTGGAGCTCTCCATTCTATGAGGTTCTCTTCTATGAAATAGGAGACAAATATGGAGTCTTGAGGAGGTCTAATCTGAATACTTGGGCCTTGGAATACTAAAATTAATCCTTGTAAGAATTGGTCTGGGTTGTCCTAGAGGATGAGATGCCAGAAGTCTTCTACTTCATCACTATTGAGAGTGATAGTAGACTGGGCTTCTGTAGCCACCCTGGCTTCTAGTACATTGATACAGTGAGCTGATAGGTCTCTGAAGTCTGAGACTCTAACATACTCCAAGTTGGAGATCAACTATAGTATATATCTGAAGATCTGATGGATCTTTTTAGCTGTTCTTATTTTGTATATATCTATAAGAGTGGTATCTTACAACTCTTGAGGGCTGATCTGTGAGAACTCCCAGTAGAAGAGGTTTCTTATTTCATACTCCTGCTATATTTAGAGATATTCAGTAGCAATGGTGATTCTTGTTTCCATTTCACAGCTATAGAGGATAAAGTGATAAGGATCTACAGTACCCAGGTTGATACTAGGAGTCCTTTTTGTGTAGGTCCTTATGGCTCTTCTGATGTCTTGGAATATTCTTTCTTTGACTGAGGTACCTTGATGATTCCTTGACCTTGAGGTTTAGCGAGCAGCAGACATTTTATTTGTGGTAAGTCTTTGAGCTATTTTGGGATTAGTGGGTCTTATTGAGTTGCTACTATTGTGGTTCTTTGATCCTACTTTTATATTTCTCAAGATGCTTATACTGTGGTTACAATGACTCACAGTTGGTCATAATTGTTCATCTTATATGCTATATGATCTTCTTGTGTTCTAATCTAGTAGCTTATAAGGAAAGACTGTCTTCTGTGCTAATGTCATCATTCTGAGGTCATCATTATATCTTCTTCCTGAATAAGGATCTTCTTGAACATCCTTATTCATTAGTTTAGTTCTGAAAAATTTTCTGATCCCATAACCTCTGGCAAGGGGTCAAAAAGTGGTTTTTATGGGCTGGTATCTTCCCTATGTATTTTGGCATGATAGTGAAGGGTCACTCTCTTTATATAGAGTAAGGGCCTGATTCTGATCTTGACCAATCAGTTGATGGTTCAAATTCCTCTGGCTTTGAAAGTCTCATAGATGAGTAGTTGCAGTGCCATATCCCTTAGAGAATGATCCAGACAGAAAGCCTACTGGTCATGGGACATACTGTTATGATTCATGGACTAGAACCTCATGGGTGGTCATCACATTTTGCTTTTCTTGTATAGGTTCATGGTACTTCTTGAGTCTGTTCCTGTATACTATGGTAGGCAGTATGGTCTCTGAGATTATTCTAAGCCAGAAGGTAGTTTCCTTGATATCTTTTTTTTTTTGTTTTTTTTTTTTATAGTCACTTGGACTCCATTCCTTTATTAATATCCATTTATCCCATAGAAATACAGTGATCCCACCCCCTATCCAATCCCCCTAGGTGGGCCCCCACCCCCTACCCCTTTCTGATGGAAGACCACTTTGTCTAACACTATCACCACCCTCCCACCACTCTGCTTACAGA
>RBNI01002873.1:0-17264 GCA_003990745.1 Jimgerdemannia flammicorona
TTTATTAGTCCAAAATGATATCTAATATCAAGAATTGTATTCTATTCTATAATATCTATCAAAGATATAAGCTTAGCAACCAGATACCAGCTAGTATACTATAGTTACTATTAATTTCTACTTAAAATTAAGACTATATCAGAATGGACTTTATTGTCTAGTTACTAAAAACTAAAAAGGAAAAAAATGTGATCATTGTTTTTATTAATTGTCTCAATAAGCAGACCCACTTCATTATAATAACTACTACTGTAATAATATTAGAAATAGTATAGTTGTTTATTAATAATATATTCTATCTTTATAGACTACTATTAGTAATTATCTCAGGCTGAGATGTAAAATTCAAAGCAACTTTTAGCAAGTACTCTTCAAGAGCCTAGAAGTATAACTGAAAATATCTATAGTATACTACTTACAAATAGATAACTAGATAGAAAAAACTAATTAAACTCTAAAGTTAATATTTAGTATCTATTATAGCTATAAGTAAAATAATTAAGACAAAAGCTAACTCTAGCTAAATTTATATATAATAATAACTTAAATATAAATATTAAAATAATGTCATTTTATCTGAACTATAAATAACATCTATAAACTCCTATAGTTACTATCTGAACTATAATACTAATTATATAAGAAATCACTGATATTATATAAGATAATATCTAGTAAATATGAGATACTCTCATAGAGGTATAAAGAATATAAGTATTATATACTGATAAAAATAAAAGAGAAGTTATCTATAAAAAAGGAGAATGAGTATTACTCAGTATCTAATATCTGATTTTAGACAATATAGGCTCTAAAGAAGTTTAGATTTTACTATATTAGACTATTTAAGATTTTTGAAAAATATAGATCTATTATATGTATACAAGTTAGACCTCCCAGCAATACTAAGAAGAATTCACTCAGTATTTCATATATCCCAACTTTAGCTATACATTCTAAATATCTTTAAAGGAAGAACTATACTATCTTCAGATCTAGTAATTATTAATCAGCAATTAAAATATAAGTAGATCATATTCTGAATTATAAGAATTACCAATTTGGATAAGCTACCAAGCCTACTTAGTACTATGTATCTTATGAAATAAAAAGGATATTCTAAGTATATGTAATACTATCTAAAAAAAAGAAAATAATCTTTTATCAAATATAGAAGCAGTAACTTAATATAAATATCTAGTATAATGAAAATTCTAATAGAATTTTCAAAAGATAGTTATATCTCTAAATATCTCTGATAAAGGGAAGTATAAATATTCTGAAATAATTTTATATAGTATCACATAGTGGTCACTGAGTTCTTCAAATATGCCAGATTCTCTTCAAGGTATATCTCTTAGACTAACTCAAGTTTGTTATAAGCAAGTTCTTATTGGAGTATCTTCCCAAGGTCTTATAGTCCTCAAACTTCTTATCTTTAAACTGTCTTGTTATCTCTTAGATTGCTTGCAAGGAAGTATGTATATTGTACTAAGTAGACTGACTTTATTTCAAAGGAAATAAGAGGAGTATTTATATAAAATATAATTCAATAGTTGCTAAGATATTAAGCTAAATATAAATTTCAATAACTAAAATGACTAAGTTCCAGAGTTAGCACTAATGGTTGTACAGGTTCAGGATACTGGTATAATTCATTGTCATATCAGAATACCAGAGCTGGAATAATTTCATGTTACCTCAGAATACCAGTGCTGGCATTATCCAGTGTTACATCAAAATACCAGTGCTGGCATTATTCAGTGTAATAAAGAACTTAAAGCAGAAAGTTCAGGATCACAGGGGCTTCATCCTCATCATCATCATCACTGAAAGAGATGAGATCTGCAAATTTGTCATTTTCATATACTTCAATATCACACAGGATGACATCATTGCTGATGATGTCATCATGTTTGGTGGTAGAGAAATCGGGAACAAGATCTGGAGCTCTCCAGTCTATGAGGTTCTCTTCCACAAAATAGGGAACAAATGTGGGGTCTTGGAGAGATCTAACCTGGATGCTTGGGTCTTAGAATACTGAGATCAATCCTTGTAGGAATTGGTCTGGGTTGTCCTGAAGGATGGGGTGCCAGAAGTCTTCTACTTCATCACTATTGAGGGTGATAGTGGACTGGGCTTCTGTAGCCACCCTGGCTTCTAGTGCATTGATATGGTGGGATAACAGGTCTCTGAAATCTGAGACTCTAACATACTCTGAGTTGGGGATCAACTATGATGCATGCCTGAAGATCTGATAGATCTTCTTAGCTATCCTTATTTTACATATATCTATGGAAGTGGCATCTTGTAGCTCTTGAGTGCTGGCCTGTGGGAACTCCTGGTAGAGGAGATTTCCTATTTTATACTCCTGCCACATTTGGAGGTATTTGGTAGCAATGATGATCCTTGTTTCCATTTCATGGTAGTAGAGGATGAAGTAATAGAGATCTGCAGTACCCAGGTTGACACTAGGAGTCCTTCTTGAGTGGGTCCTCATAGCTCTTCTGATGTCTTTGAACATTCTTTCTTTGACTGAGATACCTTAGTGGTTCCTTGACCTTGAGGTTTGGCAGGCAGTAGGTGTTTCATTTGTGGTAAGTCTTTGAGCTATTTTGGGATTGATGGGTCTTGTTGGTTGCTGCTACTGCAGTTCCTTGATCCTTCTTTTATATTCTTCAAGATACTTATACTATGGTCACAATGACTCACAGTTGATCATCGTTGCTCATCTCATATGCCATATGATCTTCTTATGCTCTGATCTGGTGACTTGTAAGGAAAGGCTGTCTTCTGTGCTGATGTCATCATTCTGGGGTCACCATTACATCTTCCTCCTAAATAAGGATCTTTCTGAGCATCCTTATTTATTGGTCCAGTCCTGAAAAATTTGCTGATCCTATAACCTCTGGCAAAGGGTCGAAAAGTGGTATTTGGACTGGTGTCTTCCCTTTGTATTTTGGCATAATAGTGAAGGGTTACTCCCTTCATATAGAGCAAGGGCCTGATTCTGATCTTGACTAATCAGTTGACAGTTCAAACTCCTCTGACTTTGAAAGTCTCATGGATGAGTAGTTGCTAGTACCGTATCTCTTAGAGAATAGTCCAGACAGATAGTCTGCTGGTCATGGAACATGCTGTTATGATTCGCAGACTAGAACCTCACAAGCAGTCATCATATTTTACTTCTCTTGTATAGGTTTGTGGTACTTCTTGAGTCTGTTCCTATGTACCATGGTAGGCAGTATGGTCCCTGAGATTTTTCTAAGCCAGAAGGTAGTTCTCTTGATATCTTATATATAGAAGGGTCCTTTCTATTTGGGCTCCAATTTTCATGACTATTGGACTTCTACCATATTTCGATATAGTAGAATCTTTTCTCTGATTTGGATGGGTTCTATGGTCTTATAATTCTTTTCTGCATTCTTCCTTATCAGCACTTGTGACTTGGTGATATAATCTTCAGCCTTCTTCCTGATTTGGTGTAGTCTCTAGATTTCTGCATCAACCTATCTCCAAGTTAGGTCTAGATTGGTGGCTGAGGTTCCATCAGAATCTTCTTCTCTGAAGAGCAGCTCTCTTGGAGTAAAGTGTGTGCTCTGTGACTATATATCTTGTAGGACAGAGAGGGCAGTTGGGAGATAATTATCCCAATTCTCATATGTCTCTGAGATCTTCACTAAGATGTTCTTGAGGGTCTTGTTGGTTATCTCTGTCTGTCCATTTCCTTGAGGGTAGTACATGGTGGTCTTGATGTGCTGGATCTTGTATTTCTGATATATTATCTCATGGAATTCATTGACAAATTCTGTTCCATGGTCTGTTGTGATTTGCTTTGGTGTCTTATAGTGGCAGATGATTTCTCAGTGCAGGAAGTTGGCTATAGAGAGGGCATTGGCTTCTTGTAATACTCCTGCCTCTATCTATTTAGTGAAGAGGTCTACAATAACTACAATAACTATAATATAGTGGTTGCCTAATAGTGTTACTGGTAGTGGTCCAATGATATCTATTGCAATATAGTGAAAGGGGATAGGCTCAATTCTTGATAACCTGGGTACCTGGTCTTACTGATCTTGTTTCTGATTTTGGCACTTATCACACCCTTTGACAAATTGGTACAGATCTTCTTTCATCTTGGGCCACTATATGGTTCTTCTTATCTTGTTGTATGTATTGGTTTCTCCTAAGTATCCTTGCTCATGTACTTCCTTCATTACTTGATACTTCTTGTGTTCAGGTATTACTAGCTTTCCTCCTTTTCTAAGTATAGTGTTGTCTAGTTCAAACTGTTTCCAAGTCTAGTTGATGATGGTGATTGTCCAAGGTTTGAGATAGTTGGGCATCTTCTGCTGCCTAAGGTAGCTGATTAATCCATAGTATAGCTCCTTATTCATATTAAATAGTCTTGATGGGGGTGTTTCAGGGTATCCTTGAGAGTGCATCAGTATTGGTGTTGGTCTTTTCTGAGTAGTGCTTGATAGTACAGTCATACTCTTACAGTCTGTAGATCTATCTGGCATATGTTCCTTTGGGGTTCAGAGTGTGGAATAGCCAGGCAAGAGCAGAGTGGTCTGTTTGAATAGTGAAGTGTTTTCTGGCTAGGTAGTAGTGGAACTTGTCTACTGCCTAAACTACTACTAAGCATTCGAGCTTATATGACTCATAGTTCTGTTCTGCTCTGCAGGTACCTCAGCTTGCATAGGAGATGACATATTCATGTCCCTCTTTCTTCTGAGCTAGGACTACTCCAAGTCCTATAGTGCTTGCATCTGTCTGCAGGATGAATTCTAGATTCCAATCTGGTCTTCTGAGGATAGGTACTTGAGTCAACCTGGTCTTGAGTTTATTGAAGGTTTCTTGGTACTCCTTAGTCCATTTGAATTTAGTCTCCTTCTTCAGTAGCTTGTAGATAGATGCTGCAATGTTGGAGTATCCTTTGATGAATCTTCTGTAGTAGCTGGCCAGTCCAAGGAAGACATGGACTTCTGTGGTTGTTCTGGGTCTTGGGTAGGCTACAACAGCCTCAATCTTCATGGGGTCTATGTAGATTCCAGTCTGGTTGATGAGGTGTCCTAGGTAGACGATTTTTTGAGCTGCAAACTTGCATTTCTTGGGCTTGATGTAGAGGTCATGCTCCTTGAGCTTCTTGAGGGCTAGCTGTATGTGATTAACATATTCCTGTGTAGTGTTGCTGAAGATGATCACATCATCAACATAGATAAAGAGCCATTTTCCAATCTCATTGCTGAAGACTCTGTTCATCATTTGCTGAAAACTTGCTGGGGCATTGCATATTCCAAATGGTATTTGCAGGTAGATATAGGTGGTATCAGGTATGATGAAGGCTGATTTCTCACTGGCATCTTGAGTGAGACCAATCTTGTAATATTTTAGTATAGTTTATTTCTTTTCTCTATCTTTCTTGAATATTCTATAACCTTCTGGCACTTTCTGTATACTTAGAAATCCCCTTCTTGGCACTGAGCATTAACTAGTACTTATATTGTTAGTTACTAAATGTCCTGGAAACTTGTAGAACTTTATTTGTCATCATTTATCATCTTTGCCAAGAACTTTCCTCTTGGCATTTTTCTTTGATTTCTCAGATCCTTCCAGATTCTTCTTTCAGATCTTGTATAAATATCTCCTTTGTTCTCATAAATAAAGCTTCAGAATATTTTCTTCCAGAAATCCTTCAAGAACACTTGAACCCTTAGTATCTCTTCGAGCTACTTAGGATTACCAGAACTAGTCGCTTCCTCATTTAGAAATTAGAACTATTATACTTGGTAGCAGCAGTGAAGTTACATCTAGCCTTATCAAAACACCTCTCAAGATATCAGTCACAACACTATGGAGGACAATAGGTGGAACCCTTCATATAGTACCTATGGTCCAGACAATGCCTCATATAATCAGTACAATCAGCAAGAAGAAGAGGAACAGCAAAACCCTACTCAGTCAAACAGGGCCATTGAGAGTCTTTTGCAGAATGCACTAGCTCAGATTGCTCAACTTCAAGAATGCATAGAAAGAAAGAAAAGCAAGGCCTCTGCTCATACCTCCACACCTCCACCGATATCAATATATCCAACAGCAGTCACTATCAAGCCTCAGAAGCCCGACACCTTTGATGGTCAAAGAGGAGGACTGTCTACCAATGCCTGGCTTTTCTAATTGGAGCAATATAGAGAGCTGATCAATTTGGAAGAAGCAACACTAGTTCAATTTGCTGCCACACTCCTCTGAGGGAATGCTGCAATCTGGTAATGAAATTATATCCAGAATATCAGATTCTCTGGCTGAATCAAGATCTGGAGCAAATTCTCTGATACCATTCAAGGCCAATTCAAACCAGTCAACAGCACTAAGGCTATGTGAGACCATCTGGCAAATGTCAAACAACTCAAGTCTGTGCAAGCATACAATGCATAATTCCTGTCAATCCTGCTAGAATTACCACATGTCACTGAAGACAAGAAGATTGATAAGTACATCTGAGGCCTGAAAGGTCAAACCTGAGTTCATGTTGAACTAGAAGAACCCAAGAATCTAGATATAGCAATGAAAATTGCTGATAGGTTTGATGTCATCACCTATAGTCACCACTTTGAACAGAAGAGACTGCCTTTCAACAACAACAATAACCACAGAAGGGAGGAACCCAAAGTCAGAACTGTTGGACCTGCCCCCATGGACCTAGACATCATTGACAAGAGCAAGAAAGGCAAGCTTATACCTGAGGAAAAGGAGTGCCTTAAGAAGGCTGGAGTCTGCTTCTTTTGCTATCAGCCTGGTCATATTGCAACTAAATGTCCCAAGAAAACTGCCAAACCAAAGAGGATTCTGGTCCTGTCCAAAGACACTCAAGGTCAATCAGTTGAACAAGAAGTTGTACTCAATTTCATATGAGTCAACCCCAAGGCCCAGATCCCTCAAGCACAGTCAGAAGGAGCCATTGGTTTAGACCTTCAAGCAGTACAACAAGTCACTATTCTGGCACATGAGAGAAGGCTCATTCCAACTGGCCTTTCAGTCGAAATCCCTAAGGAACATTATGCAAGAATTACACCAAGATCTGGCCTCAGCTTCAAGCACTCATTGGATGTTAGTGCTGGAGTCATTGACTCTGACTTCCGAGGTAAAATGCAAGTCCTGCTAGTCAATCACAAGAACCAGCCATATACTGTCAATGAAGGTGACAGAATCACACAGCTCATTCTGGAGTGAGCCACCCTACCAGTCATCAAAGAAGTCACCAAGCTATCCTCAACCAAGCGAGATCAGAAAGGCTTTGGCAGCACTGACAAAGTTACAAGCATAGCCGAGAACTGAGCCAATTTAATGCTCATTTTCAAAGGTCTAGTCAAGGGACAAGAACTAGATATTCTCATAGACAGTGGAGCTGTTGGGAACTTCATCAACAAGAACCTCATCGACAAGCTCAAGATTCTTACCAAACCAGCTGGCAAGAATGGTGGAGTTGTCACCACAGATGGCACCACCTTACCAATTGACTCAATTGCCGCTAAACTTCTCCTCAAGATCCAGAAGTACTGGAAACATTTAGATTTTGAGATAGCACCACTAGGAGACCATGACCTAATCCTAGGCAAATCCTGGCTTATATGGCACAACCCTCAGATTGATTGGACCAAGAATGAAGTTACCTTGATTCAGAATGGAGCCAACATTACCATCAAGCCAGACAAGACTCAGACAAGAACTCCAATTGCTACTCTTTCAGCAATTCAGTTCAAGAAGGCCCTCAAGAAAGCTACCTGTACTTTTGTGGCACTGATCCGACCAAAGAAAGAAGACAAGAAGCTATCAATTAGTGAAAGTGTCAAGTTACTACTGAACAAGTACAAGGATGTCTTCCCAGACAAACTACCTGACCTACCACCTTCAAGAGACCATGACCACGAAATCAAGTTGGTACCTAATGCAGCTATACCTAAGAAGAAAATATACCACATATCTCTACTCGAAATTGAAGCAGTCAAGAAGGAACTCAATGAGCTCATTGAGTGAGGAGCATTCAACCAAGCAAGTCACCCTTTGGCTCCCCAGTCCTATTTGTCAAGAAAAAGGATGATACTCTGCAAATGTACATAGACTACTGAGCACTCAACAAGATCACAGTCAAGAACCATTATCTGCTACTACTCATAGATCAAATCTTTGATGCTCTCAAGAATGCAAAGTACTTCACCAAGATTGATCTCACTTCTGGGTATCACCAAATTCGAATCAAGCCAGAAGACATACCCAAGACTGCCTTCATGACACCCTTTGGACTCTATGAATTCCTAGTCATGGCCTTTGGTCTCACCAATATGCCAGCAATCTTTCAAGACCTCATGCAAACTGTCTTCAAGGATCAGCTGTATATCTTTGTACTTATATATATTGATGATATCCTGATCTTCAGTAGTACTGAAGAAGAACACCTCAAGCACATTAAACAAGTCCTCAAGATCCTCTGCAAGAACAAGCTCTACACAAAGCTCAAGAAATGTGAATTTTTCAAGGATCAAGTCAAATACCTTGGATACATTGTATCAGTCAAAGGAATTCAAGTAGACCCAAGGAAAATACAAGCCATTGAACAGTGGCCTATACTAGCAAACCTTACTGAACTCAGGTCCTTCCTTGGTCTGGCTGGATACTACTGTTGATTTGTCAAGAACTTCTCTGGTATTGCAGAATCTTTGACAAATCTCCTGTGAAAGGAACCCAACTCTGACCTCTATGTCTCCTACATCTGGGATACTTTCTGTCAACAAGCTTTTCAAGAACTCAAGAACCACCTGACCCATACACCTGTCCTTAGAAACATGGACCCAAACTTGAAGTTCATGGTCACTATAGATGCATCTAATTTTGCCATTGGTGTAGTCATTTCTTAAGATGATGGTCAAGGACACTGACCTATTGCCTTTGAATTAAGAAAATTGTCCCCAGTAGAACAAAAGCTAGCTACTCATGAAAAGGAACTTCTGGAAATCATGCATGCCCTCAAGACCTGGTGATACTATTTAGAAGGAGTTGAGTTCAATGTGATCACTGATCACAGGTCCCTTTAGTATATCAACACTCAACCAACCCTTTCTCATCAACAAGCCAAGTGGAGCCAATTACTTCAGACCTTTACCTCAAACATCATCTACAAGCCTGGCAAAACCCTAGTTGTACCAGATGTACTGTCAAGAAGACCTGACCTTGCTGCAATCTTACAAGTCACCGTGGCACCTGAATTCCTCAATCAGATCAAGAAGGCTTATGAACAAGACTCTCTGGTTCTACAAAGGAACACCAAGGAATTTAAGAAAAAGTACACCATCAAGAACAACCTTGTGTACTATCAAGACAAAGTATATATTTCTGCCAACCCTGAACTATGGTATAAGATCCTTTATGAACATTATGACTCCCCACTAGCTAGTCACCTTGGAACTGAGAAGACCATCAAGAATATCCAACGAGACTACTACTGGTCAAACATGCTCAAGGAAATCAAGGAGTATGTCCAAAGCTACGATCTTTGCCAAAGAAACAAGTCAAGCAACCAAGCACCTGCCAGTCTTCTACAATCCTTGACAATTCTGACCAAGAAGTTTGAACAAGTCACAATGGACTTCATTGTGCAACTCCCACAAACCAAAACAGGCTATGATGCTATTGTTGTGTTTGTGGACCGTCTCACTAAGATTACAATTGCTGAGCCAACCACAACCAATGCCACTGCCCCAGAAATTGCAAGAATCTTCTTCAAGACTGTCTTCTGCCATTATGGACTTCCCCGAGTAATTATCAGTAACTGTGACCCCAAGTTCACAAGTCACTTCTGGCAAGCACTCTTCAAGACCCTTGGAATTCAAATTGCTATATTCACTGCCTTCTATCCTCAAACTAATGGACAGACTGAGCAAATGAACAGAACACTTGAACAAATGCTCAGAAACTATGTGTCTTATGAGCAAGATGATTGAGACCACTATCTGACCTATGTCGAGTTTGCCTACAATAATGCCAATCAATCATCAACTGGCCTTTCCCCATTCCAGCTACTTCATGGTCAAAACTCTGAGACCTCTGCAAGTCTAGTCCAATTCCAGCAATCCAGTCACACTCAAGTCCCCACAGCCCAGAACCTTATCGATAAAATGGATTCCCTTCTCAAGATCACCACTACAAACCTGCAAAAGGCTCAGCAACATTAAGCTAAGTATACAGACAAGAAGCAGTGAGATGTCATATACAATATTGGTGATATGGTTCTACTCAAAGCCAACAACATCAAGGTTCAATCTCAAGTCAACCGCCAGTCAGCCAAATTCCAGCCCAAGTACCTTGGACCCTTCGAAATCACTGAGCATGTCTCTACCTAGTCTTATCATCTCAACTTGCCAACAACCATGTGTATACACCCAGTATTCCATATGTCACAACTCAAGGCCTGGAACCAGTCACCCCCATACTCTGGCTGAATTCTGACACTATTAGCACCAGTCATAGTTTAAGACTACATCGAATATGAAGTCAAGAAAATTTTAGACAAGCGAGTCTGATACTATTGCACAGAATACCTAGTCAAGTAGATGGGTTACCCTGAATATGATACCACTTGGGAACCTGCTGCCAATCTCAAGAACTCTCAAGACCTCATCCAAGAGTTTGAGCAAAAAGGAACTCATTGACTGCCCATGAGGTTCTCTCCTTGGATAGTAGACAACCTACTGTGCTGATCAGGCACATTATGCATCGGGGCTCTCTAAGGGATACAAATCAGAAACAAGAGATACAGGAGAACTCTATAAATCCTGCAACCAACAAAGTTCAAATCAGTTCTCATCTGATCAAGATGATACTTTGGCCCTCGCCTTATATAAGGATGGCCAATCCTTGCCAATGAGTCAATATATTTAATTTGAAGTTTCTTTTAGTTTTATTGTTTATTATGTATAACTTTGAGAATTCAATAAGGACATTGATTCTTAAGGAGGGGGAGATGTAACATTTTAGCATAGTTTATTTCTTTTCTCTGTCTTTCTTGAATATTCTATAATCTTCTGGCACTTTCCATGTACTTAGAAATCCCCTTCTTGGTGCCAAGCATTAACTAGTACTTATTTAGTTAGTCACTGAATGTCCTGGAAACTTGTAGAACTTTATTTGTCATCATTTATCATCTTTGCCGAGAACTTTCCTCTTAGCATTTTCCTTTGATTTCTCAGATCCTTCTGAATCCTTCTTTCAGATCTTGTATAAATATCTCCTTTGTTCTTATGAATAAAGCTTCAGAATATTTTCTCCCAGAAATCCTTTGAGAACACTTGAATCCTTAGTATCTCTTTGAGCTACTTAGAATTACCAGAACTAGTCACTTCCTCATTTAGAAATTAGAACTATTATAAATCTGATAGAAGTCTGAGAACAGATCCAAGGTGGTGTAGTATTTGGCTTCACTTCCAAGGGTGATAAGGATTTCTTGAATATTTGGCAAGGGCTGCCTATCCTTCTTGGTGATGGAATTGAGCTTCCTGTAATCAATGCAGAGTCTTGGCATGAACTCTCCAGGTTTGCTTCCTTTTTTCAGGGCAAGGACAATGGGTGAGGCCCAGAGGCTGATAGCTTGCTTGATGATTCTGGCTTCTTCCATTTCCTTGAGTTCTGCTTGCAGCCACTCTCTGTAGGTAGGTGGTATGGGTCTGGCTTTCTGGTAGATGGGCTTGGTATCACTAGTGTCAACTTTATGATAGTACTTGGGTTCTTGATTGTAGATATTCCTGAAGTCTGTAGCAAGTACTCCTTCGTTCTGATGCAGGATCTTAAGAAGTTATTCCTCTAGGGAAAAGTTTTCTCCAATGGTATATATATACTTGTTCTGGTCCTTGTCTTTCTTGTACTCAAGTTCAGTAATCTTGGTAGTGATATAGGCTCTTCTTTCAGTAGATCCAAAGCCTTGTTCTCCTCTCTTGGTCTTGATGAGTTTGATGGCTTCAATGATCTTAGGCTTCTTGACTTCATGGATCAGCATCTGGCCAATCCTGTCATGCTTCTTGACTTCGAAGGGGGTGGTGTGGTTGTGATTTCTGACTATGAGGAAGATCTTGCCAGTGTAATCAGGGTCAATTACTTCTCCTTCAACTGAGATTTTGCTTTTGGCCAGACTGCTTCTAGTCTTGATAATTCTGATATAGTTCTCTGGCAGCTTGACTCCAATTTCAGTGCCAAGTAGGGTAGTGGTCTGTGGTTCGAGGGTAGTATCTTGAATGCTGGCAAGGTCCATTCCTATGGCTCCTTCAGTCTTATATTCTGGGATCTTGGCTTTGGGGTGAAACTTCTTAACCTTGAGGGTGATGTCTGATTCTTGTTCCTTCTCATTGTCACTGTCAGCTTGAAGCTCTGGGGGCTGGTCATCTTCTTCGGCTTTCTTTTTTACTTCAGTGGCTTCTTGCTTATGTTTTTGTTAGCAGATTTTCCTGACTTCACTGATACAGAACCAGCAGTCATTCAGGTGTTCTGAGCAGTACATCCTAGTACCATGGAGGCATCTTCCTTGAGGGGCATAGCCATCAATGATCTTGTTGTACCACTGCTCATCTGTGAGCCTGGGTGCCTTATTCTTGTTCTTGTTCACCAAGTGCATAAAGACCTTTGTGTCTTCTTCATCTCCTTCCTCCATATCTAGTAGAACTCCTTTGTGGACATTGATAGAGACTCGTACCTTTCTTCCTCTATAGTTGATCTGTATCTTCTGAGCATTGAGGTCAATAATGGCCTTGGCCTTGTGAAGCCATTTGTTGCCAATGAGGATATCATAGTTGGTGGTGCTTGTAACAATTATGTCTACTGAGATGGTAGCTCCTCCTATCTTGATGAGGACTTCTCAGATTTTGCCAAGGAGGGTAGCTTGTATACTGTCTGCTGTGACATAGATCATCTTGGTGGACTCTTCAATGTCCTAACCTAGGCAGTCAATTGCCTTCTTGCTCATGAGACATCCTTCAGCACCAGTATCAATGATGACATCAAAGATATAGTCTTTGATTTAATATAGAGTATAAGCTGATGTCTTGTGCTGGTCTTTAGATTCTTTATCTGAGTTCTCAGATTCTTCCTATGCATTGTGAGCTTCTACAATCTTGTACTCTTGATTCTTGGCAGTAGTTGTAAGTTCTACTCTCAACTGCTGTCTGAAGGCAGGGACTTCAGCTAGTTATCCAAAAGTAGCATTGACCTTCTGTTTCTTGAGGTCCTTGTAGATATCATACTAGTGGATCTTGGTCTTGTGCAGCTTCTGTTCCTTCTTGCTTTCACTTTCTTCTGAGACTGGAGTAGTGCCTTCTATGATTTGGTGGACAGCTTCATCTAACTCTATGTCTTGATCAATCTCCTCAGATTGGGTCTTGCTTTGAATAGTGACAGCTGGGGTCTTCTTTGGTCTTCCAACTGGCTTGCTGTTGCTCTTCTTGTCATAGGGCTTGGACTGGGTTCTGGTATCTTCAGTAGTAAGATAGAATTCAAGCTCCTCATTGTATTCTTCATCATCAGTATCACCAATCTCCTCGATGACTACTGCATTGGTTTGTTCTCTAGTTCTGCTAGCATTGCTTGGTTGGGCTTTGCATCTTGTTTCAGTTATATAATTCTTTACATAGTGGCCTTCTTCTTTACATCTGAAGCATGTGATATTGCATTCTTCTATAGTAGCTGCAAATCTCTGCACTGGTCTCCTGTTGGCACTTTGGACTTCTTTAATAACATCACCAAGGTATGCAGTCATCTCAGCAAACTGCTTGACAAGTTCTTCCACTGGGTCAGCTTTGGCTATCTTGGGGGTAGATGGGGTTGGTTGTCTGTTTACAACTGTAGCAGGTATGATACTAGTTGGCTTTGATGGCTCCATCTTGATGCCAGTTATTTTCTCCATTGAGTGTTTGGCAGAGTGTCTGGTAGTCCAATATCTCTGTGCAAAGACCACTTTCTGATCAAGGGTCAGTGCAGCTGGGGTAGACCAGATTGCTATAGCAATTTCAGAGTGAACTCTTTTGAGGAAAGTTGAATCCACTATTTGTTCCTTGAGGCAATCATCATAGCTAGCCAAGACAATCTGGTAGCAGATTCGGGTATAGAATGAGTTGGGATCTTCACTAAGTCCCTGGCAGATAGTATTGAGTTGATCTTTGAGAGTTTGCTTGATTTCTTCGATATAATATGTTGTTCTGAGAAAGACCTTTATGTTGGCAAGTTTGGCTGCACCAGTATCAGCAATGGTGGCTGTATTGAACTTATCTCTGGCAGGTCCTCTGAGGCTGACTGGTAGAAGGGCCAATTGAGCATCCACACTAAGAACTCATATGGCAGCGAATTGTTCAAAGTCTTCAATGAAGGTCAGGATTGACTCTTCAGTAGTATATCTATAGAATGTGGGGAGACGCATTTCCATCTTATCTTGAATTCTTGCAGGGGTGACTCTTGTAGTCAGAGTAGTTGTTGTGGGGTTATTCATTTTTCAGCTTGAAAGTGAGGGATTCATCTTGAATCACCAGCCAATAGGCCCCAAGTTGTCATATAGTGGTCACTGAGTCCTTCAAATATGCCAGATTCTCTTCAAGGTATATCTCTTAGACTAACTCAAGTTTGTTATAAGCAAGTTCTTATTGGAGTGTCTTCCCAAGGTCTTATAGTCCTCAAACTTCTTATCTTTAACTGTCTTGTTATCTCTTAGATTGCTTGCAAGGAAGTATATATATTGTACTGAGTAGACTGACTTTATTTCAAAGGAAATAAGAGGAGTATTTATATAAAATAGAATTCAATGGTTACTAAGATATAAAGCTAAATATAAATTCTAATAACTAAAACTACTAAGTTCCAGGGTCAGCACTGATGGTTGTACAGATTCAGAATGCTGATATAATTCAGTATCATATCAGAATACCGGAGCTAGAACAATTTTGTGTCACTTCAGAATGTCAGTGCTGGCATTATCCAGTGTTACATTAAAATACCAGTGCTGGCATTATTCAGTATAACAAAGAACTTAGAGTAGAAAGTTCAGGATCATGGGGGCTTCATCCTCATCATCATCATCACTAAAGGAGATGAGATCTATGAATTTATTGTTTTCACATGCTTCGATGTCATATGGGATGATGTTATCACTGATGATGTCATCATGTTCAGCAGCAGAGAAATCAGGAACAAGATCTGGAGCTCTCCAGTTTATGAGGTTCTCTTCCACAAAATAGAGGACAAATGTGGGGTCTTGGGAAGATCTAATCCAAATGCTTGGGCCTTGGAATACTGAGATTAATCCTTGTAGGAATTGATCTGAGTTGTCCTGAAGAATGGAGTGTCAGAAGTCTTCTACTTCATCACTATTGAGGGTGATAGTGGACTAGGCTTCTGTAGCCACTCTGGCTTTTAGTATATTGATATAGTGGGATGAGAGGTCTCTGAAATCTGAGACTCTAACATACTCCAAGTTGGGGATTGACCATGGTGCATGTCTGAAGATCTGATAGATCTTCTTAGCTGTCCTTGTTTTGTGTATATCCATGGGAGTGGCATCTTGTAGCTCTTGAGTACTGGTCTGTGGGAACTCCTAGCAGAGAAGATTTCTTATTTCATACTCTTGCCACATTTGAAGGCATTCAGTAGCAATGGTGATCCTTGTTTCCATTTCATAGCAGTAGAGGATGAAGTGATAGGGATCTGCAGTACCCAGGTTGATACTAAGAGTCCTTCTCGAGTGGGTCCTTATAGCTCTTCTGATGTCTTGGAATATCCTTTCTTCAACTGAGATACCTTGGTGGTTCCTTGACCTTGAGGTTTGGCAGACAGTAGGCATTTTATTTGTGGTAAGTCTTTGAGCTATTTTGGGATTAGTGGGTCTTGTTGGTTGCTACTACTGCAGTTCCTTGATCTTTCTTTTATATTCTTTAGAATGTTTGTACTATGGTCACAATGACTCACAGTTGATCATCATTGCTCATCTCATATACCATATGATCTTCTTGTACTCTGATCTGGTGGCTTGCAAGGAAAGGCTGTCTTCTGTGCTGATATCATCATTCTGAGGTCACTATTATAATAGATAATCTACTCTCAATATGAGTACACAGCAATAATACTAAGAATAAACTAAAAATAAAATTACTATTACTATTCTTATAGCTATCAAATACTAATAGAATTCTACTAAACTATCTTCTATTAATATATAAATCTCTGGAGACCCAGATCCAAATGAAGTTTAATAATATCTTAAAAAAATTCAATATTTCTAGACTTTTTGCTATCAATAAAAATTAGAAGAGTATTATAAGATAAGATATCTTATTTGTTAATAAGCTACTCTCAGTACTACCAATTAATAAGTCTATCTTTATATTGACAACTATATCTATATTATTGCCAAAAGACTCTATATCCTTTTCTATATCTGATTCTAAGTTCTTGACTATCTCTATAGAGTATCTTCTGAGAATATTATTAATTTGAGTAATAAACAATAAAGTGATATTATTTTTCAAGTAGTTCAGTATACTGTTCTTCAGTTTAATAAATATCTAGAGTTTAATATTAAGTTTAATAAGTAGGCTTAGATAAAGAAAAGATAAATATAACAAATTATTATAAGCTACTAGAAATTTCAATGAAAATTCTAAATAAAAATTCTAATTAGTAGTTATAATTATTCAAAATAGTATAAATATATATATATATCTAGTATATATTATATTTAATTATAGCCTCAAATATATATAAATACTCACTATACTAAATATATTATAACCTTAGCTTTACTTTTTTTAAATATAAGAATAAAGTAGTATTTTTATTATAGAACTTTTAGATCTAACTTATTAATAATTCTGAGTCTGATTAACTTGAGATATAAGTATAGTACTTTTATCAGTATAAATCTAAAAGTGATATCTAGACTCTACTATAATGAATAATTGAAACTCAGCACTTTTTTAAGAACTCAAAACTTAGAACTAATAGTTATTATTGACTATTTATAATATATTAATTCTATCAATATATAGTTTTATTACAATTTAATTTAAATAAATAATTGATAAGATCAGAATAATTACTAAGAAGTACTAAATATAAAATAAAAATTATAAATAAATATTAATAGTATAATAGTATATAACTTAAATATATAATTATATACTTATATATTAAATTATTAAATAAATTAAGTTAATAATATAAATATATCTATATATAATCTA
>RBNI01002874.1:0-17263 GCA_003990745.1 Jimgerdemannia flammicorona
GTAGCCCGTGACACACCAGAGACGACACCTTGTTGACGACGGCAAAAGGAAGAAAGCGCCGCACCAAAACGGGTACACCCCAGACGCAGCCAGAGGCACCAGAAACCGCGAAAAAGTGAAGAAGACACCGATCGGACACCGATAAAGGGGCAACTCATCACCATTGCCCTCCTCCCACCATGCCCATGCAGGCACAGCAAACCAACCCGAGGTAGAGGGGGTAATAATAGGGGAAAGGGGACTCGGAAGGTTGCCTACCAAACCTTGTGACCGGTAAGGTAGCGGAGAAAGGGGCGTGCACCACTCATCTCTTCCAATGCCTCTAGCAAATCCTCCTCCTCCTCTTCACTCCCCTTCACTCTCGACACCTTACAGATAAAAGCACCCCACATCAACACTGAGGGCCAGTCACCCGCCTTCCCAGTGGCCTCCCTCCCTGCTAGCCGAATCCTGACATCGACATCACCTGTCCTGATCGTTGTCCCCTCCCACATCTGAAAGCCGATATCCACCACATCTCCATACTCCACCATCACCTCCTCTACTCTCCTCCTCGTCTCCTCCTTCATCACTGTGGGCACTCCTCTCACCATCAGCTGTACCACCCTGGGGTCCTACTGCAAACAGCACACCATAGGGACCACCACCTCCCCAACTGCCACTCCAGCTCTCAGCGCCTCTTCCAGGGGGCCCACCTCCTCAAAGCCCACCTCCACACCCTCCAGACCCTTCAGGAATTTTACTGATGCTGCCCCCGCCACCTGCTTCAAAATAAGCCCCAGAACCATCCTCGCTGTCACCGCCAAGCCTCGGAAGCACAATGTAGCCACAAACTCCGAAATAGACTTCTTGAGTAACGGAGCCACCGCCAGTCCCATCACACCATCCGCCAGGTCCCCCTTCCGCATCGGGAACCTCTGTCCCCCCTGGCCATCAGCCGTCACATCTCTTTTTTTTTCCTGATCCGCCGTCACACTGCCATCAGCAGTCCCGCCCCCAGCCACAACACCTCCAGACCCTACGCTCATACCCCTAGCCAGAGAACTTCCCCCCCTTCCAGGGCTTGCCTTTCCCTTCCCCACTGCAGCACCAGCCCGGCTTCCAGTCGGCCATCCACTCCCCTTCACCTTGTCAGCAAAACTCATGTGGCCAGTCCCTCCTCCCTTCCCACTGGACACCAGCCCTCCTCCAGCACTCTCACCGCTCATCGACCCTCCAAAGGCCCCCATCCCCAGGTCATAACCCCTCCCAACCTGCTGCCAGCCAAAGGCCCCAGGTCCACCAGACCCAGCACACCCATCGGAACTCTTGCTTGAAGACATATTTATAATACCTTTTCTCCACTTTGTGTTGAAAACTGTTGCTTGAAGCTTGTGTAACGTGAATAGTACCGGAGAAAGGTGGCGGCTCCTCTTCGTCGTATGCTACATACCACAGCTTGGGGAACTAGTAAACATTCAGAATTGATACTCGCCCAGCTAGAGAGATATGGTGACCTCCCCATCCTCGAAGGGCCTCCCCCCAAATGTTCACCCTGCTCTCCCACCACCCTCGTGGTAAGACAGAACTATATACGGAGAGGAAGATGCCCAAATACCACACCACCTCACCAGTAGGGATAATTGTTCCAATGACATCTCCACCCACAAGCCCATTTCCTAGCACCATTGTCTCACACTTATGCCAGTTGAGCTTTGCCCCCGAGTGGGCCTCATACCATTCCACCATCTCCTATAGGGCCACTACATCTGCCACACTCCCAAGTCCAACCACCATATCATCAGCAAAGGCCCCCACCTTCTACACTATACCATACATAGAGAGCCCTATCACCTTCTGGCGAATCCTATCCATCAATGGCTCCAGTGAAAGGGCATAAAGAATAGGAGACAGCGAATCCCCCTGAGGAACTCCTCTTCCCAAGGCAAATGCCCTCCCATGATGACCATTACACATCAGAGCTGCCCGACTGCTCTCCAGCAGACTCAACATAGAGGCACTAAACCTCGGGGGAACTCTAATTTGGTCCAACATCTTGCCCAGCCACACCCGCCATACATGGTCATAGGCCTTCTCCTGGTCCAGAAAGACCAACCTTCTATCCAGGCCACAGGCCTGGGCCCCTTCAATTACACCATGAACCCATGCAGTCCTATCTCTTATAAGTCTGCCTCCAACAAAGCCCCGCTGCTCCTCCCCCAGCACCTGTTGAGCAACTTTCTGCAGCCTTGTGACAATCACTTTAGTCACCATCTTCCTGTCCATGTCCAGAAGTATGATCGGCCTCCAGTTTTTCCAGTCTTCTCTCCTCCCCTTGTCCTTGTACAATAAGGCCACCAGCCCAAGATCCTGCTCCCCTACCCACTCACCGCTCTGAAGGACATGATCACAGAGAGTGGCCATCTCACCCAAAACTCCAGGAATATTAACCATCTTCTTCCAGAAGTCCCATGGTAATCCATCCTCTCCAGATACCATCCCTAGTTTAGTTGCTGCCAGGACACTCTGAATCTCTTCCCCCAGTACCGGCATGACCAAGTCACCCAGTCCGGCTGCCTGTGGTGGCCCCCACTCTTCCAGGGTATCCGTAATCTCTACTTCATTCACACCCCCTTCTTCCTCACTCCACAAGCTCTGCCATCTCTCCTTCAACACCTCTAAGATTTGTTGTGTGCTGTGTACCATCTCTCCATCAGCATCCAGGACCCCATCCCACCGATGTTGCACTCTTCTTGCTTTGAACAGTCTTGATAAGTATCCAGTAGGCCGCTCACCCTCCTCAAGCCCCTGCCACCGTAGTCTAGCCGCCATGCCCCACATATGAGTCTCCTCCTCTTCCCTTAACACCTGTTGTAGTTCCACAATCTCCAGTTTTGTCCTCTCAATCCTCCAATCCTCTATCCTAACAACAGTAAGCAAATCCACCCAATCCATTTGTATTCTCCTCAGCCTGTTGGAAGCACACCTTGTACGCCTCCTCCTCTGCCTCCCAGCCTCTCTACCAGCCTCACCCCAATAAACCCTCGCAGCCTCTTTCAATCTCATCCAGCGGACATCCACAGGCAAACCCACATGCCTCTAGGCAAAAACTTTTGCCTGAATATCCACCACCCACACTTCCCACAACCCCTTCTCAGCCAGCAGGGAGGAGTTAAGGCGCTAATGTCCAGGTCCATCTCCACTCCCCCCAAACTGCCCCTGCCCCAAGAGTCCCCAGTGATCAGACCATGGGCACTACACAACCTCCAACATCTTCCAAACATCCAACCCCCAGCACTCTGCCATCAGAATCCAATCAATCCTCGTGTCCAAGCCATTCACCCAATGTGTATAGACCCTCACATCCCCCCACCTCTTTCTGCCCATGTCCCCCAATGAGCTCAGTGTCTCCACCTCTTCCCATGCATCCAGACCTCCACTTCTGCCCCCAGCACTCCTCCCTCCATCAGTCCTGTCGAGATGCTGATCCCTAACCATATTAAAATCTCCACTGAGCATATTGACCCCTTCCTCTAAGAGAATACCCTCCTCCAGCAGCTCCCTTATCCAAGCAATCCTCTCACCCCTAACCGCAGGACAGTAGCAAGAGCCCACCTTCACTGATTCCCACTCTGGCCAAAGTCAATTTCCCCAGACCAAGCGATCACCCCAGCTCCTGATGTCCCCCAATTCACCTCTACCCTTCCTCACCAAAATCGCTACCTTTCCAAACCAAGCTGTGGCCCCACCCTATTCTCTAGTCCACTCTACCCGATCGTCCTCATCCTCACATTGAACATCCTGCAGTAAAAAGAGATCAGCCTCCAATCCCTTGAGCCAAGTAAAAATGTTCTTGTGCTGCCCAGAGCCCCGTAACCCATTCACATTCAAAGATAAAATGTTGGTTGTACTGTTCATAAGGAATGAATATAAAATGTGGTCCCATCCTCTATAAGTCCGCAGTCCGCTCCTCCTGCACCATGTCCAAGTCATGTTCCGCAGCCAGCTCCCTCTCCCCTGCTTTCTGTGCCACCAATGCTCCCAGCAGTTCTACCATTGCCCCATTCTCACACTCCTCAAATTCTTTGCGATACTCCAGACAGGCCCCCCGCCAGAGCCGCAAACCATGATGCTCTGCCCAGCAGTATGCAGCCTGCTCACCAGCAACTGCCCCAAGTTCCACCCTCCTCACCTCATCAACCTCATACCCCTCCTCCTCCAGGAAAATACCCAGAATCTTCACCTTCAGTGCCTCCTCCACTCCATCCCCATGCAGAATCCTTGCCCAATGCTCCTCAGGCATCGCCCGCAAGTCCACTTCTCCCAAAGCTTCAGCTGCGAGATTGTCCATCACCATGCACATCCACAACAGGTTCCCCACCTCCTTCCCTCCTGGGGTCCCTGGCCGCCCTGCTTCCAGCATCGTAGTGTTAGCTCCTACACTAGCAGCCTCATCCCACTCCTCCTCAGGAACATCCACCAGCTTGTCCTCGCCAACTGCCACCACCTGACCCCCTTGCCCCACATCAGGAACCCCAAAGCGCACCTGCTGGGCCCCCTGCATCTTCATATCCATGATCTCCCCTCTCTTCCCAACTGGGCCCCTCCTGATAAGTGGAGGGGGGGTAGCATCCAACTCCGGCTCCCACACTTCAAAGGTACCGTCAGCAAATGGGTTCTTGCCCAGCACCCCCCCAGCCCCTGCCTCCTTGGTCTCCACCTCCTCTCCTCCTTTCCCAGCCCAGACACTGGCTTCAGCACCTCCAGACTCCTTAGTTCCAACCGTCGTCTTCTTCACCTCTCCTGTCATACTCGCCAACAGCTCCCTCTGCCTCAGGCGCCCCTGGGCCCACTCCCACTGCTTCTTATCCATACGGACACGCTTCCTGCCCACCACTTCGAGATGCGTCGACTCCTCATACAGTTTCCAGGCCTTCGCCCTCCTCTCCACAGCACCACCCAACTCCTCCAGTGCCTTCAACAAATCCTCCTCCTCCTCTTCACTCCCTTTCACCCTCGACACCCTGCAGACAAAAGCCCCCCACATCAGCACCGAGGGCCAGTCACTCCCCTTCCCTATGGCCTCCTTGCCCGCCAGCTGAATCCTGACATCTACATCTCCTGTCCTGATCTCAGTCCCCTCCTATACTTGAAAGCCAACATCCACTATGTCACTATACTCCAACATCATCTCCTCCACCCTCTTTCTTGTCTCCTCCTTAGTCACCGTGGGCACCCCCTTCACCACTTAGACTCCATCCCTTTATTAACACCCATCTATTCCATATGTACAATGATCCCACCCGGGCACCCCCTTCACCCATAGCTGCACTACCCTGGGGTCCCATCGCAAGCACCGCACCATAGAGACCACCACCTCCCCAACCACAACACCAGTCTTCAGCGCCTCATCCAGTGGACCCGCCTCCTCAAAGCCCACCTTGACCCCCTCTAGACCCTTCAAGAACTTCACCGAAGCTGCCCCAGCTACCTGCTTCGAGATAAGCCCCAGAACCATCCTCGCCGTCACCGCTAAGCCCCAGAAGCACAAGGTCACCGCGAACTCCAAGATCGATTTCTTGAGTAATGGGGCCACCGCCAGCTCCATCACACTATCCACCAGGTCCCCCTTCCACATCGGGAGCCCCTGTCCCCCCTGGCCATCAGCCATCACATCTCTTTTTTTTGCCAGATTCGCCATCACACCACCATCAGCAGTCCCGCCACTACCCCCAGCAGCCCCTCCACTTCTCCCACCACCCACCAGCGACGGCCCAGCTCCCTCAGTATTGAAATATGTAGGTTACAACTTGATATATATGGTGGCGCAGCCTTCCTTGACTACGTTATCATGTAAACGTCACTAATTGTGATGCGTAAAAGTGCGTAAGAATTAGCAATAAACAGTTTGCTTCTCTCTCCAAAAGTTCACATTCCACAACAGGTTATGAGCCCCGGTTAGCGGCTATACACTCCTCTTACACATATGCTACACTACGCTATACAATGGCTACTAGTTCAAGCAGTGCTAGCAGCACGCCGCCAAGTCCTGGTAACACAAACACAGCCGGAACGGGTTTCGCTTCCATGACGACGAACATTCCGGCAGTTGCGCCAACATCAACAGTAAAGAGGACGATTCCTGTCTTTGACAGTAAGGACTACGCCATATGGGTGTATCATATGAAGAATCTCCTTGAAGAATGTGGTTTGGAGGACTACTAGAAGTCACAGGTGCAAGTAACAACATACGACACCGCGAAAGATCACAAAGCGCTAAGGGAGATTACGTTCACCCTTTCGAACGCACAAATGAAGCTGGTAATCAATGCTACGATGGTGAATGAAGCCTGGGAGATTTTACGCAATCACCATCAACAGGTATCCAAGTCAAACAGATTCCACTTAAAGGTGCAACTATTCAATCTTCGAATTAAGTCCAAGGAGAGCATCCGGGACTATGCCAATTGAGTCGACGAGCTGGTGAATCAAGTGAATTCCCTTACATCTATGCTGGCGGACACCATCAAGGATGAAGACAAGGTCCTGGCTCTTATACGAGGCCTTCCCGAAGCGTACAATGTGGTTGTCACTGCTATGAGGGAATCTGACAGATTATCAGATTATAAGCACGTCGTCACAAGCCTTTTAAATGAGGAAACGAGGCTAGGCAGCAACAACACCAACGAGGAATACGACGAGAAAGCATTCTATGGTGGAGCACATGGACGAGGCAAAGGCAAGCCGAACAAAGGTCGAGGCCAGCAACATGAGAAATTTGATGGTAAATACTTTTACTGTAATAAGCGTGGACATCGTGAGCAGGATTGCAACTACAAGAAAAAGGAAAAGGGTGACCAACAGTAAGGACAATGGCAGGCAAACACGGTGGATGCCAACAACGAGAACAGCAGTGGCGGAGGTCTATTCTTCGCAGAAGCGGTGACCTATCCATATGCAGAAACCATTGAAATAGGAGGAAATTTGGTACCAACCGCCAGATGCAGATGCAATTCCATCAGTTCGACATCTACAAATCCTGGTCAACAAAACACTTTTCAGACAGTGAAAAATGGTGATGTCAATGTCAGCGCCAGCGCAAATGTAAGCTATACGCCGAACAGTGCTTATGCATGCAGCGAAGAGGTCTGGCTCATGGATTCGGGTGCAACACAGCATATGACGGCTCACCGGGAGTGGTTCTCTATGTACAAGAAGTTCGAGCATCCCATACCTATCAAGCTAGGCGATAATAACGTCATTTACACTCAAGAAAAAGGCAACATAGGCATACATCTACATGGAAATGTTGATGAACCTTAAGGCACCTTCGTGGACATACTATATGTTCCAGATATAGGCAAGAACCTCTTCTCGATAGGCCGGATGATGATAGAGGAGTAAATATACACCCGAACGGTGTAACGGTAATCAATCTGAAGAACAATAATGAGTTAATGTACACATTGAAAAAGGGGAATCTATACGCAATCAACGGCATGCTGAGTGGCACTACATCCGCATATTCTGCAACTACGACAGAAGAGGATTTCTGGTGTATAATGCATGAATGCTTAGGACATATCGGTAAAATGAGTCTGGAACGGATGATAAGGAGCAAGTCCGTGTACGGTTTACTGGACTATACGCCACCGGATTTCTTTTGCGATGGATGCGCGACAAACAAGGCTTCTCGGCAACCTTTTTAGGAATGAACGAAGCGAGTGGCCGGCATTCTCGATTTGATTCATATGGATATTTGTGGCCCCATACGAACGGCATCACACTCCGGGAAGAAGTATTTTATTACATTCATTGATGATTATACATGCAAAGTCTATGTATATTTCATTGTGGGGAAAAATGAGGCATTTGACAAATTCTGGGAATTCAAGGCAGCCGTGGAGAACGAGACGGGATGTAGAATATGAACCCTACACTCAGATAATGGCAAAGAATACATCAACAAAGGTTTCAGACACTTCTTAAAGAAGAACAGTATACAGCACTCTATGACAGCCCCTTATACACCTCAGCAAAACGGTGTGGCAGAACAATTCAATCGAACAGTAGTGGAAATAGCTAGAACAATGATAAATACGGCCAGCTTACCGAAGTCCTTTTGGGCAGAAGCAGTGAATATGGCGGCATATATTTGAAATCATTGTTTCTCTCGAGCTCTAAGCAAGGATCCCGGCAAGCAATCCAGGAATGACAGCAATCTTACCCCTGAGGAATTATGGAATAGATCCAAGCCTGATATTTCACACTTATGCATATTCGGAAGCGAGGCATACATTCTGGACAAAGGTGGCAACCGAGGCAAGTTTGAACCTAAGGTAGATAAGCATATATTCCTTGGATATGATAGAGTGGGATACAGACTTTGGAACCCGCAGAAATGATGTATGATCATTTCATGCGATGTACAGTTCAAGGAGACTAAGCAGGAAATTTACGTGGAAATTCCTATCTCAAATCCGATGATGAATTCGACGGTACAGCCAGCGATATCTACACCAAAGACATCCTTGGGACCTACGCCAGTGAAAACGCAACCCATTCAAACGGAAATGAAGTTGCAAGAACCAAGGATAACGGAAATTACAGATGAGAATGACGAAGAGGATACCTTTCCGAAGGGTAAGAAGAAGCGCAAATCTGGGATGGATAACGAAATCCAAGCAGATCTGGGAAATTACTGGAACCCACCCAAGTCATCTCGTCGCAAACAACATCATGTGAACTACACCTGCAAATGCGCTTACATAGCAACAACTGGTAAGCTAGCACACTACGACGAAGCCATTAATTCGAACGATAAAAAGGAGTGGAAAAAGGCTATAGACGAGGAGTATAACTCACTTATCGAGAATGACACGTGGGACTTGGTCCCTCTTCTGGCAAATCGACAAGCCATAGGATCCCGATGGGTGTATAAAATTAAACGCGATAGCAACGGCAACGTAGAATGGTATAAGGCTCGATTTGTAGCAAAGGGGTACTCGCAAGGCTACGGTGTAGACTACGACGAGACATTTTCCCCGGTATTTAAGTTGACTTCACTTAGAATACTTCTTGCGATCAGAGCCAAGTATGACTATGAGATACATCAAATGGACATTAAGACAACCTTCCTAAATGGAGACGTGGATACCAAACTATATGTTCTTCAACCACAAGGATATGAACTATACGACAACGACAGAAATGAGCTCATATGTAAATTACGCAAAGGGCTCTACGGAATCAAGCAAGCGGCAAGGTTGTGGAATTGAAAGATTGATGGATATCTCCTAGATAACGGATTCAAGTGTTGTGAAGCCGATCCATACATATAAACCCGACATACATCCTCAGGAACGGTATACCTGGGAATTTGGGTTGACGATATTATTTTAGTCAGAATGGCAAGTGAAATCAATAACGTAAAGGCTACACTATGCTAGGAATTCAAAATGACGGACTTAGGCAAAGCATCCTATCTCCTTGGAATATCGATTACACGTAACAGGCGCGAGCGCGCTATACACCTAATGCAAGCCACATACATTCGAAATATTCTTGAGCAATTCAGGATGAGTGAATGCAAACCAGTCGGGACACCTATGGAGACATTTGTGAAACTAAAGAAGTCTGACACTATGCCCGAGGGAAACGACATCCCCTATCGACAAGCCGTGGGATCCCTCATGTATCTTATGCAAGGGACGAGACCTGATATCTCTTTTGCAGTAAACAAAGTGGCGCAGTATTCTTCATGCTATGACAATAGCCATTGGATGGCAATCAAGCGAATTTTCAGATACATCAAAGGAACTGCGGACTATACGCTCAGTTTGGGCGGTGATAATGGGCAAAGCGGGAGTACTATATGCCTATTCGGTTCTTGTGACGCCGATTGGGCCGGCGACTTAGATAACAGAAGGTCTACGACTGGATACATCTTTAAAGTAAACAACGGAGCCATTTTATAGCAAACACGTAAGCAACCTTCAGTGGCAACATTCTCTATGCAAGCGGAATATCAAGCGTTGTCAACGGCAACAAAGGAGGCTATCTGGCTTCGAGAACTGTTAAAGGAGCTGGGATACGAGCAATGGCACTCTATGCTACTCCAGCAAGATAACCAATCAACGATTGCTTTGGCGAAGAACCCTATACATCATGCCAGAACGAAACACATTGACATACAGCATCATTTCATACATGAATGCATGGAAAACGGCACTATACACCTTGAATACACCCCAACAGAATATATGACAGTGGATTCATTGACTAAAGCCCTTCCAAAGGCAAAGTTTGACTTATGCGTGCAAGGAATAGGTATTATGGGACTCTACGCTAGTAATTAAGGACAATTCAGGATGAGATAGGATAATAGAATGACAGCAAGCTTCTTTAACATTGATCGCTACATTATAGATTTCTACCAATATTGCTCATCTATAAATGTTCACATCTCTACTTTTCAACCTATTTTTCGAGCTTTAAGAAGGCAATTCGAATGTTTTTCGGTTTCTAGATAGTGGTCTGAACATTACAGCGAGATTTGCAGTAGTTATAGCTTAGTATTGCAGTTTGGGAATTTGCATATCTCGTTGAGCGGGAGTATTGAAATATGTAGGTTACAACTTGATATATATGGTGGCGCAGCCTTCCTTGACTACGTCATCATGTAAACGTCACTATTGGCGATGCGTAAAAGCGTGTAAGAATTAGCAATAAATACTTTGCTTCTCTCTCCAAAAGTCCACATTACATAACAGGACCTATGATGTCTTGATTGGTAGCATTGAACCTGGCAGAATGTATTCTCTTCTGGATTCTTGTGAAGAAGGCTCTGGGTGATTCTCCAAGATTCATCTTCATCCCCATGATGGATTCCTGAGCTTTGTGGTGGGTTTTGTTTCCTGCATACTTTTCAATGAGCCAGTGGACCATGGTCTCATATTCTAACTTCTCAGATATTACTGCTTGTATCTGTCTTGCTAGTTCTGAATCTCAGTTGTTTGCTGTTCGATGGAAAATTCCTCTAGCTGGTTCTCTGAGCTGGGCTTTGAAGATGGCGATTTTTCTTTCATCTGAGAGGTTTCTCAAGGCTGCAATTCCTTCAATTCCATCAAGGAATTCTCTGGGGTCTTCCTCTGGGTATCCTGCAAAGGTTGGCAATGAGGTGGCCATTTCTTTGTCACTTTCTTCTGTTTCTGGTTCAGGTTCAGATTCAGATTCTGATTCGCTTTCTGAGCTTTCACTGGGGATAGGGGTACTTGGGTATCCTGAGGATGGTGTTCTGGTCCTTGGGCAGAGTGGAATAGGCCTAGGTAATCTTGTTGGGGCTACTTCTGGTTCTTCAAGAGGTTGTGGTAGGAGTTCTATTGGTGAGATTGGTGGGGCTAGGGAGGGTTATCTGGCTGTAAAGTGTTGGGTTCATGTGATAAGATCTTCTAATTCTTGTGCAAGTTCTCTGAAATCTCTAGCAGGGCTGTCTGTATTGTCTGATTGATCTGGTTGAAGATTTCGGACTGTACTGCCTTCTGGTTCTGGTTGGGATCCTTCTGATGCTGGGTAGTTGGCAAGTCTTGATGTAATTACTTCTCTTCCTGTCCAAATGCTGGTAATAACTGGTTCTCCTATAGTAGCAGAGGTTGGTGTTGGGTCAAATGTATCCAGTTTGACTGTGGGTCCTTGTGAGCTGAAAAGTCATGTTGATTTGAAAATCTTACCAGTTGAGCTCCCAAATGTAATATGCCCGGCTCAATAGAGATAAATTACAAGGTTGGGGGTAGATGTAGTTTGGCTTGAGCCCCTAGTTACTTTGTTAAAAAGCAACAAAATGTTCTAAGATTTCCTGAGGTCTTTGGTGTTTAGTGGTATAATAGTCAATCTGGATATCTGCAAGTGGTTCGTATTGATTTCCTAATTGGGATGGTTCTCTGGATGTAGTGGTGATTTGTGTCTGTGTGTGAATGGATTTCCTTTCTTGGGTCAACTGGGAATGGCGGAATTCGTGTAGCATGACAATCTTATACGTGATGGTCTGTCAATTTAGCAGTTCTCCTTATGTGATTCCTGCATGATGATCTCTGTATAGCATGACAATCTCTGTATAGTGCGGCGGATTCCCTATGCAGGACGATCTTGGCGATATTCCTTATGCGGATTTGGTGGACAACTCGATTTGGCTCACTGAGAATTATACTGGTGCAGATTCTTCTTACTGGGAATAATACTGGTTGCGGTTTCTTCTGTACCGGGCTCACTGGGAACGAATAACTTGGTGGCGGATAATTCAGATAACTCGGATAACTCAGATGTTGCAGGTTTTCTGGGAATGTGGATAACTTGAGAGTGGCAGATGACGCGGATTCTTCCTGAATCGGCGGGCTTCTGGGAAATAACTCAGATGTTGCAAATCAGGCTCTTCTGGGAATGATAACTTCAGGTGGTGCAGATTTGGCTTCAACTGGGAATACTACTCGGATGACGCAGATTCTTTCGGATCGGGCTCTTCTGGGAATATAAACTCAGGTTCTTGGCAAGTTACGTCGAGACTAGCTTTATTTGTGCAGAGTTGCATCAATAGACTGGCTCTACTGCGAAGTTATGTCAAGGACTGGCTTGTGGCAAGACTCTCTGGGAATGTGGAAACTTGGGTTCTTCAGGCTTATCTGGCAAGCGAACCAAAACGTGGCAGACTTCTCTTGAAAATGGACTTGTTCTTTGTATCAGAAAATGGACCAGAGTGGGAAAGGGGCAAAGCTCACAATCTCCTAGTAGTGGCTGTAGAGCAGACATTTCTCCTAAGTATTGCAATCCAATTCCTTTAGGATCAAGTGGCTTTTGGCAGGCATATCTCTCGAAGTGTAATAGGCAGACTTATCTTTTGCTTTGTATTTCAGAACTGAGGTTTATTCACTCTTGTCTCTGGGGTAATTTATATAAGTTAGTTGCTATCTGGTTACTATGTGGCTAACTATAGATTTGCTATCTATAGCAAGTTGTACAGGTCCAGCACAAGTGTGCAGGTCTGGCACAGGTGTGCAGGTCCTGCACAGATATACCCTATCTGGTAGTCTGACTATTTATACAGTTTCCACAGCAATGGTTGCTAGTTACTAGGCTGGATATTCATGTCATCTGGCTAATTGTTCACGTCATCTGGCTAAGGTATAATTCAGATAGTACATCTTAGTTCGTCATAATAGTGACCTTCTTCTTCTTCTTTGATTGCTCAGAGCTAGTTACCTTGACTCTATACTTCTTGCCTCAGTAGTCAAACTTGAGTACTTGTTGGCCAATATCAATGACTGCATTCATTTCCTTCATCCAGTTGGTACCAAGAATCATATCATAGGTAATAGCTTCTGTGACAACAGCTTTAGGAATAGAGAACTGAATGTGTCTAAGAGAGATGGTGATGTTTCATACTTCTCCAAGAGGTTGGGTATGGACTCCCTCTGCTACTATGATGCTGAGGTGGGATGGTCCATCAATGGGCCATTGGAGGGTGTCCAGGAACTATTTAGCAATGACACAGACAGCTGCTTCTGTATCTATGAGAATCTTCGCCTTTAGTCCTCCAATATCTCTATGTAGATAGATGCTGACATGTCTTTCAGCCCCCTGGACAGAGATGGGAACTGGTTCTTGCTGTAGGATTGGGACTCAGCCAGTGCTAGACCTAGTGATTCTCAGCAATTTGTTTCGGACTCCAGCTGGTTTCAGTTACAGAAACTGCAAGAGAGGGACTTCCATATTGGTCTCTTGGATCTTCTGTTAGGCTTCATTGTAGATGTCTCTAGGCATGGTCTTTGGGGTGTACTTTTTTTTGTGCTTTGGAGCAGCAGGTTCCCATTCTTCTTATTCCATTTCTTCATCTTCTGGTGGTAACTCATTTGTCTCAGGGACAAAAGGTGAGGGGGTTTAGGAAGGTGTTTCTACCTGCTCCTATTCATGTTCCTCGTCTTCTTCTTAGATGATTCTTCTACTGATGTTCCTGAATGGCCTTCCTATAGGTCTCTTCCTCTTCTCTGCTGGGTAGACTGTTTTTCAGGTGGTAATCTTGGTTGGGTACAGATCTAGGTCACTGTAGTCTTTACTGTTGCTTGCTTCCTCGAAATCTACAACAGGATGGGCTCCAGTCTTCCTGTACTGAGTATCACTCCTTCAGTTTAATGATTCTGAGCCCCTTGGGTTACTTCTTTTGTTGTCACATTCAGTAGCATAGTGTCCAAATTGTCTGCAGTGGAAGCATTGGACTTGAGCTCTGTCTTGGATAGGATATCTTCCTTCTTCTTACTGGTCATTCCTGTTATCTCTTGGGGGATAACCTTGGCTCCTCTGTGGGTATCCTCTGTTGTCTTGGTAGCCTTGATTTTCGCATATAGTGAGTTTTTCAATCTGTCCAACCAATCAGTCCAACTTGAAGCTGAGGTCTTGGATTTCACTTCTGTCCTTCTTTCCTTCCTTGGCTGGCCTTCTTTCTTATCTTTCTTATCCTTGAAGGAGTCCTTATAGGGCTTTGACCAGGATGTCTTCTTTCTCTTCTTTCCTATCATGATTGCTTCAGGTAGTTCCTTGTCTGACATCAAAGAATCCTTGGGCTGCATCTATTTACTCTTTGGACCTTCTGATGCCTAGGGTGTGAACATGCTGGGCAATGTTTGGGGGAATTCCATTCATGAAGGTCATTGAACCAATGATGTCCTGGTTGGTGGCATTGAACCTGGTAGCATGCATTCTCTTCTGGATTCTTGTGAAGAAGGCTCTGGGTGATTCTCCAAGATTCATCTTCATACCCATGATGGATTCCTGAGCCTTATAGTGGATTTCATTTCCTGTATACTTTTCAATGAGCCAGTGGACCATGGCCTCATATTCTAGCTCATAGGACATTGCTGCTTGTATCTGTCTTGCCAGTTCTGAATCTGAGTTGTTTGCTGTTTAATGGAAAATTCCTCTGGCTGGTTCTCTGAGCTGAGTCTTGTAGATGGCTATTTTTCTTTCATCTGAGATTCCTCAAGGCTGCAATTCCTTCAATTCCATCAAGGAACTCTCTGGGGTCTTCCTCTGGATATCCTGTAAAGGTTGGCAGTGAGGTGGCCATTTCTTTGTCACTTTCTCCTAATTCTGGTTCGGGTTCAGATTCTGATTCTGATTTGCTTTCTGAGCTGTCACTGGAGATAGGGGTGCTTGGGTATCTTGAGGATGGTGTTCTGGGCCTTGGATGAAGTGGAATAAGTCTAGGTATTCTTGTAGGAGCTACTTTCAACTCTGCAAGGGGTTGTGGTAAAGGTTCTATTGGTGAGATTGGTGGGACTTATATGGGGCATCTGGCTGTAAGGTCTTAGGTTCATATAATAAAATCTTCTTATTGTTATGCAAGTACTTCAAAATCTCTAGCAGGACTGCCTGTATTATCTGGTTGATCTGTTTGGAGATTTTGGGCTGCACTGCCTTCTGGTTCTGGTTGGGATCCTTCTGATGCTGGATAGTTGGTGAGTCTTAATGTGATTACTTCTCTTCCTGTCCAAATGCTAGTGATGACTGGTTCTCCTGTAGTGGCAGAGGTTGGTATTGTGTCAAATGTATCCAGTTTGACTGTGGGTTCTTATGAGCTGAAAAGTCATGTTGATTTTGAAATCTTCCCAGTTGAGCCCCCAAATATAACATGCCTAGCTCAATGGAGACAAATTACAAGGTTGGAGATTGATGTAGTTTGGCTTGAGCCCCCAGTTACTTTGCCAAAAAGCAATAAAATATTCTAAGATTCCTGAGGTCTTTGATATTTAGTGATATAATAGTCAAAACTGGATATCTGCAAGCAATTTCCTTATTGGGATGGTTCTCTGGGTGTAGCAGCCATTTGTGTGTAAATGGGTTTCCTTCTTGGGTTAACTGGAAATGTCACAATTTTGTATAGTGAGGCAGTCTCCAAAAGTATGTGATTTCTGGCATGAAAATCTCTTGTATAGCATGGGTTTCTTATATGTGACAGTTGGTCAATTTAGCAGTTTTCCTTCTTGGGTGACAGCAATCTCTGTGTAGTGATCTCCAAAAGTATATAATTTCTGACAGATAACTTGATTTGGCTCACTGGGAATAGAGGATGGCATGGGTTCTTCCTGGGATGGTTTGCTGGGAATTATACTGGCAGTGAGTTCTTCTGTACTGGACTCACTGGGAACAATGAGTAATTCGGTGGTCACAGGTTCTCTGGGAATGCAGATAACTTAAAAACAGTAGATGATGCAGATTCTCCTAAATTGGTAGGCTTCTGGGAAATGACTCAGATGGCACAGATTCTTCTGAATTGGCTTCAACTGGGAATACTACTTAGATGATGTGTATTCTTCCTGAATCAGCAGGCTCTTCTGGGAATATAATGATACAGATTCTTCTGAATCAGCAGCTTCAACTGGGAAACAGTGGTGAAGTTCTTCCTTGAACTTGGGTAGCAAACTTCAGGCTTATCTGGCAAGCATACCAATAGCATGGCTTATTTTTTAAATAGTGGGTTCTTCAGGCTTAGTCTGGCAAGCATACCAATAATAATAATTCCAAAAGTGACAAAGTTCTTCACTTGAACTTGGCAGCAAAATCTTCAAGCTTTGTATTGAAAGTGGACCAGAGTGGGGAAATAAGCTCACAATCTCCTAGCAGTGGCTATAGAGTTCCTCTTGAAGTGTGGTAGGCAGACTTATCTTTTGCTTCAATTTCAGACTCTTCTTTGTATTGGAAAGTGAACCAGAGTTGAAATGGATTCTGAATTTTGAACTGAGGTTTATTTACTCTTGTCTCTGGGGTAATTTATACAAGTTGGTTGCTATCTGGTTGCTATGTGGCTAACTATAGGTTTGCTACTTATGGTAGATATACAGAATCTGTACAGTATATAGGACCTGTACAGTGTACAAAGTCTGTATGGTGTACAGAGTCTGTATAGGTAAACAGACCCCTTTATGGTATGTCTGGCTCATTATACAGTTTCCACAGTAATGGTTGCTGGTTACTATACTGTTTGTTCATATCATCTTGACTAATTATTTGTATCATCTGGCTAAGGTATAATGTGGGTAGTACATCTTGGTTTGTTACAATAGGAATGATTAAATAGTCTTACACTATAACTTAGGTTGAGGAAGTCCATATGTCATACATGTGGCTATATACTCTTAAGAAGAATAGTATTTAAAGATTATCAGCTCTATTCTACCAATTTTCTGCAGAAAGACAACTTACCAATTATCTATAGAAAGACAACCCATCTCTACCAGTT
>RBNI01002875.1:0-17262 GCA_003990745.1 Jimgerdemannia flammicorona
TTTTTTATAGTCACTTGGACTCCCTTTATTAACCAATGTCTATAGTATTATTTATATAGCCTAAGCCCTCAACCTATCCCACAGGGACCCCCCCCCTCCCTAGTTCCCACAAATGACACCTCATCCACCTTCACCACAACTCTACCACTGCTCTTCTCTATAATCCTCCTTACTAGTCCCTTATATCTCCCCCCCTTAGGGCTCCAATCAATCCACTATGCCTTGAAGAGCTCGAGCATTAGCTCCTCCCACCTCACTACCCTCAGTCTCACTAGCCTCCGGGGGCCCTCCTCAAAGATGCTTCGCCAGTATTCCATGAGCCCCACCCATATTGCAATGGCCCAACCAACTGTCAGCTACTCATTCCCCACCCCCCCCACCAGCCTCGACTGCAGTGCCGCCCACTGCCCACCCACCTCAGGGTCAGGTGCCGATACTCCCAACCTCTCTCCAACTACTCTCCAAAAATTCTCCATACTCTCATACTCCCCCAGCCAATGTTTAGGAGTCTGCACCATCCCGCCCTCCTGCCCTACATTATGACACTCCTTACAATCAAAGACCCTGCTATCTACCAGATGGCCAGCCCTAAAGTTGAGTATCACATTTCTATGCAACAGCCTCCACCATGCTACCCAGAGTTTTGGTGAGAGCTACCTTGACATACCCTTGATCTAAGACCAGATGCCTGCCCAGTCCCATCTCTCCCCAATCCCAGCCCCTTGCCAGGTCTCTGGCCAAAGGTCCTGCCCCAGACCCCTAAGGCACTCCATACCCTCTTCTAAGTGGAAGTCCTCAACCAGATTTCCTCCCAACAAGAGCCTGTCCTACCTCCACATCTCCGGACCCCAGTCCTCATCTCCTTCAGTATCTCGCCAATGGATCCCAATGCGGTGGGCCCTATCTACCACTCCCCACCAGAATTCTTTGTATCACATCCTCTGACTACCATCCAAGGCCACCAAGGACAGTAGATCACCTGAGCCACCCTGTAGCAACACCCTCACCTCCCACAAATACTGCATAAGGGGCACCTATTCTCCTCCTCTCAACTCACCAGCCCTCTTTATCCACCACGCCCTCAAGCAGAGTAGCCTCTTGGGAAAGTTCACCAGGCCAAGTCCTCCACAATCCACAGGAAGTGCTAGTATCTCCCAGCCAATCTGACTCCAGCGTCTAGCCCAGAGTCAAGAGCAGGCCATCTTGAGAAGCTTTTTAACCACCTACTTAGGGAAGTCCAAATGGTAGCCCAGATACCAAAGCTTCAGTATCCAATACACATTCAGAACAGTTACCCTTTCCACCAGCAACACCTGTCTACCACCCCAACTCATCAGTACTTTCCCCCATTCTACCAGCTTGCCCTCCCACTACTCCTTGGGAAGTAAAGAGATATATACTGAGAAATAGATATCCAAGTACCATACCACTCCTTCAGCCGGGACAATTGTTCTAATGACGTCCCCCTCTATGACTCCTTCCTCAAGGACCATTGTCTCACACTTGTGCCAGTTGAGTTTCACCCCAGAGCATCTCTCATACCACTCAACTGTCTCCTTGAGCATGGCCACATCTACCACTAAGCCCAATCCAACCACCATATCATCTGCAAAGGCCCCCACCTTCCAATTGATGCCCAAGATATTCAGTCTACCAACTCTGCACCAGATCTGATCCAACAACGGCTCCAGAGCAAAGGTGTAAAGGATAGGTGACAGCAGATCCCCCTGAGGCACCCCCCTCTCCAAGGGAAAGGAAGCCCCCCTGTGTTCATTTGCCAGAATTGCAGCCCTACTCCCTTCCAGTAGTCCAATAAGGGACCAACACATACCCACTGATACCCCAATGCACTCCAGTACCTTCTCTAACCATACTCTCCAAACCCTATCATAGGCCTTCTCCTGGTCCAGGAAGACTAAGCGGCCATCCATACCTGCAGCCCTAGTGCCTTCAATGACACCATGAACCCATGCCATGCCATCTCAGATCAGTCGGCCCCCAACAAAGCCTCTCTGCTCCTTCCCTAGCACCTGTTGGACCACTCCCTGTAGTCTTGCCACCAGGATTTTGGTGACCAACTTGTGGTCCATATCCAGCAGCATAATTGGCCTCCAATTCTTCCAGTCCTCCTTATGCTCTTTGTCCTTGTACAGCAGAGATACCAGCCCCAACTGCTGCTCTCCAATCTACTCCCCATTACTGATGACTACATCACACATCAGTGATATTTCCTCCAGAGCCTTCTTTATAGATGCCATACATTTCCAAAAGTCTCAAGACAAACCATCCTCCCCAGGTGCTGTTCTCAGGGTTGTTGATGCCAGAACTCGAAGGATCTCCTCTTCCAAAACTGGTTGGCCAAGATCCCCCAACCCTGCTGCAGGATTTGGGTGCCACTCTTCTAGATGCCACTCAATGTCCTACGCCACCTCCCCTCCCTCCTCTTCACTTTAGAGGTTACTCCAGCAGGCACTCAGTTGGCCAAGGATCCCCTACACACCTAATATCATCTCTCCCTCATCATTAAGGACTCCTTCCCATCAGTGTCTTGCTCCCCTAGCATGAAGAAGATGGGACAAAAACCTTGTGGGCCTTTCTCCTTCTTCCAATCCCTGCCATCATAACCTTGCTGCCATAGCCTGAGCCTGTACTGCTTCCTCCTTCCACAACAGATCCTGCAGTTCCACCACTTCTAGCTTAGCCTGCTTAGCCTTCCAGTCCAATACCTCCTCCTCCTCCAGTAACTCAGCCCAATTCAGGAGTAATCTTTCTAATCTCCTAGATGCCCATCTGACTTGTCTCCTCCACTGAGCACCTCTCTCCTTCCCCACTTTCCCCCAGTACCTCTGAGCTTCAGATTTCAATCTATGCTACCTATCTCCAATCCTTATCCCAGCTCGCCTCCAATTATTAATCTTGGATTGTACCTCTACCACCCATGTATTCCACAGGTCCATCTCATCCAGCAATGAAGAGTTCAGATGCCAATGTCCTGGTCTCTCTCTGCTCCCTCCAAACCTCCCACCTCCCTGAATACCCCAGTGATCTGACCAAGGGCACCACTCGATCTCCATCATCTCTCAAACTGTATTGCCCCAACACTCAGCAGTCAGAACCCAATCAATCCTAGTACCAAGTCCTCCCACCCAGTGAGTATATAAATGTCAATCCCCATCTTGAAGTCTCATGGCATCCACCAGAGAGCTGAGCCTTTCCACCTCTTCCCATTCCTCCAATCCCCCACTCTTTCCTGCCATACCCCATCCCCCATCAGTTCTGTCCAGTCTACTCTCTCATACCATATTAAAATCACCTCCCAGACAATTCACCCCAGTCTCCACCAAGAGCCCAGAATCCTGCAGATCTCCAATCCACGCCACTCGGGTCCCCCTTTCAGCTGGGCAGTAGCAAGATTCCACTATAATTGAGTTCCATCCAGGCCTCCACCATGTCCCCCACACTAATCTACTACCCCAATGTCCAGTGTCTGCAATGTCCCCTTTCCTCTTCCTAATCAGGATTCCCACTTTACCCTACCAAACTGCCTCCTCACCCCACTCTCTTGTCCATTCCAGTACATCTTCCTCCCCCTCACACCATACATCTTGAAGTAAGAAGAGATCCGCCTCCAGTTTCTTCAGCTATCCAAAAATCATACATTGCCTCCCAGTCCCTCTAAGCCCATTGACATTCATAGAAAAAATGTTGGTTATACTATTCATAGTGAAATATTTGATATTGTTGATTTCCCACATCTATAGTTCCATGCTCACTTCCTCTCCAGCCAGATCCAGGTTTTGTTCCACTGCAATCTCATCCTCCACATTTTGCTGTTCTTCCAGAGCTGCCAACAATTCCGCACAGTCCTCACCATCCACTATCTCTATTGATACCCAGTGCTCCTCACACACCATCTGCCACTTTTCCAGTTCCTTCTGTGGCCCCCACAGATAAGCTGCCCTCTCATTAGCAATACCCAAGAGCATTTCCTCCCTCACCTTAGTGACCTCATACTCCTCCGCCTCTAAAAGAGCTACCATCATCTCATCTCTCAACTTCCTCACGACCTCCTCTCCTCGCAACACTTGCCCCCAGAATTCCTCACTGATCACTCGGAAGTTGATCTCTCCCAGTTCCTTGGCCACCACATTCTGCAGTACCCTCAACAGCCACTTCTCCCCCCCAACTACCTCAGCTGCCTGCACCAAATTTGCCTCTCCTTCCTTCCTCTCCTCAGTTCACACAGACTCATCCCAACTATCCTCTGACATATCCTCCAACTCTCCTTCTCCCACCTCAGGAACACCATACTGGATCAGATTATTATCCACCATCACCATGTCCACTACCACCTCCTCTGGCCCCTGTCCCCCACTCTCCTTCATCTTCCCCCCTTGCTGCTCAGCCTCTGCCCAGATGCTAGCACTTGCTCTAGTACCCTCCTCCATAGCCCCTGCCCTTGGTCCCCCATCCAAACTGGCCAGTAAATCCTTCTGCAGCTGTCTCCCCTTTGTCTTCTCCCAGAGCACCTTGTCCATTTGCACCTTCTTGCCCTCGATCACCTCCACTATCATCCTAGTCTCATAAGCCCTCCAAGCCCTATGCCTCCTCTCCACAGCCCCTGCTAAATCCTCAAGCGCCTCCAGCAGGTCCTCCTTCTCTTCCTCTGACCCCTTCACCCTTGAGACCTTGTACTCCACTGGGCCCTACTTCAATGACACCAGCCAGTCCCTAGTCTTCTCAGTATTCTCCATCCCAAACAGCCTCAGCTGGATGTCCACATCCCCTGTCCTGAGCTCAGTCCCCTTCCATACCCTGAACCCAATATCGACCACCTCGCTATACTCCTTCACCACATCTGTGACCAGCCTCCTTGCCTCCTCTTTCTTCACCGTCAGCAAGTCTGCAATCACCAGATGAACCATATGGGAATCCCAATGCATACACCTCGCCATTGGCACTGAGATCTCCCCAACCACCACACTCTTCTCCACTGCCTCCAGTAGTAAACCCTCCTCTTCAAACCCCACCTCGACTGCCTCCAGCTTCTTCAAAAACTTAATGGAGATCACACCTTTCACCTCGCTAGCCAGCAGCCCCAGCACCATCTTTGCCATCACCGCCAAGCCATAGAAGCACAGTGTGATGGCAAATTCTGATCTAGATTTCTTGAGTAATGGGGCCGTCACGAGGCCTGTCACACCATCAGCCAGGTCCCCAGGTCTCATGCCGCTACCCTGTCCAGGTCCCCCATCAGCCATCACATCTGAATTTTTTTCCAGATTGCCCTTCATACTGCCATCAGCAGTCACCGCCTCAGCCACTACACCTCCAGCCCCACTATACTGTCCCCCCAGTGGAGAGGCCCCCATGCCCCTCGAGGCAGCAGCCGCCTTCCCTAGCTCCAGCTAGCCATCTAGCCCCATTGCCTGCTTTCCCATCCTGACTTTATCTGTGAAAGTCATCCTCCCTCTCCCATGTGGCCTTACACCTCCTCTGCCACTACCCCTGGCCCCACGGCCCCTCATCGAAGCACTTGGCATGCCAATACCAGCACCCACATACTGCCAGTCAAAGGTACTGGGGCCCCCCTGCTCAGTACGCTCACCAGAATGTGTGTTGCTCACTATCTTAATAGTACCAATACTTGAAGATATTGTTGAAAGTGTTGTCTGAGTCTTGTGTCACCCAAATGGTACTGGTGAAAGATGTGCTAACTCTCTTTATCAGTTATGACTAGAGAGTACTCTACTACTCTCTATCTACTCTATCAGATGGTTACATATCTAGCCAATGTTGAGATCTATATCATTCCTCTCTTCTATCTAATATTAAAGTACTTCTTACATTCAAACAATCTACCTTTTATCAAATATCTTGACTTAAAGTTTAGCATCATATTCTGTTACAAGAGTCACTACTACACTAGGTGAGAGCCATCTCAATACTTCCTCTCTCTATGATCAGACACTTATCTAGTTCTAAGCTTTACTAATTCTCACCTCTTACCAACTTTCAGGCCACAGGGCTCTACTCTATTCTTGCTGATACTCTATACTATTTTTCAGCCAAAAGTTAACTACTAGAGAACTCCTTAATAGAAGATAATTCTATCTCTATATATTTAGTCTCTAGGCCATCTCTCTCTTATCACTATATCAGCAGATCTCAATCTATTTACCACTCTCTACCAGAGATCCTTATATTATATTTAATAACTACTATCTAGTATTACTAAGAATAATAAATTACTAGAGAGGAAATTATATCTTCTAGATCTTTGGTATAAGAGGTACCTAGCTTTAGCTCCTTAGTTCACTGATCTATTTTAACTACCATACTCTCAAATAATACAAATACTTCATAAAGTCAATAAGACTAAGTTCTCTCTGATCTACTAGTAGTATTAATATATTTCAGCCTATCTAACTCTACTATCTAGTTCAAATTCAAGATCTGGTCAACTTTAGAAGTTTTCTTATTACTTATACTGAGAAGTCTAAATAATATTTCAAATACTATAGCTTAGACAATCAGTATATATTCAGTACTATAACTCTCTCTATTAATGAGATACTATAGCCACCTCAGTTCAGGAGAGCATTCTTTCACTCTGCTAGCTTCTGCTCTCACTATACTCTAGGTAATAATGAGTCATATATTAAAAAGTAAATTTTCAGATATCAGACTATCTTCTTTGCTGAGACAATTGTTCTAATTATATTCTCTTCTATTACTTCACTACTAAGTACCAATTTCTCATATTTATACTAGTTGAGTTTGGCCCTAGAGTATCTCTCATACTACTCTACTACTCTCTTCAATATAGCTATATTCTCTACAGAGTCTAGCCTGATTACTATATCATCTACAAAGACCCTCATCTTTCAATTTACCCTCAGTATTGTCAACTCTCCCACCCTGTATCTTATCTAGTCTAGCAAGAATTCTAAAGAGAGAATATAGAGAATAAGTAACAGTGAATTGCTCTATAACACTCCTCTACCCAAAGAGAAAGACATTCTCCTATAGTTATTAACTAAGATAGCTACTCTGCTTCTCTCTAATAAACTAATAAAAAAATACCAAAAGTCTGGAGAGATGCTGATATATTTCAGTACTCTATCTAATCACACCTTTTATATTTAGTTATATATCTTCTCCTAATCAAGAAAAACTAGCTATTTATCTACCTCTATTACTCTGATCTCTTTGATAATACTATAGACTCAAGCAGTCTTATTCTGAATCAAATAATCTCTAATAAAACTCTACTGCTTCTCTTTTTTTTTTTTTTTTTTTTTTTTTTTTTTTTTTTATAGTCTCTTAGACTCATCCTTTATTACACCCATCTATCCTTTATAATACAATACAATGAGCCCACCCCCTATCCAATCCCCCTAGGAGGGCCCCTCTCCCCTACCCCTTCTCAATGAAACACTACTCTATCAAATACAATTCCCACCCTCCCACCACTCTGGTCATATATCTTTGCCACCAAATCTTGTCACCGCCCTCCTGAAGGACCCCAACCTATCCACCATCTAGATAGCAGATCCCCCAACAGCTCCTCCCACTGTACAACCCTCTCCTACAGGCTCATCTACCGCCCCTCCTCAAATACAAATAGCCAATGACCTGCCAGACCCACCCAAACTGCTAGCACCCACCTGACAGTGATCTAACTATCATCCACCCCCCCCACTAGCCTAGATCTCAAGTCCTCCCAGTGATCCCCCTCACCCACTTACCTTCTCTCCACACCCAGCCTATTCCCTATTTCAACCCAAAAGTCCCCCAAAGCCTCACACTCTCCCAGCCAATATTCCAGCATCTGCACCAAACCCCCAGCTTGCCCTACATTGTAACACTCCTCACAGTTGAAATAGCCACCATCCACTAGATGCCCAGTGTGGAAATTCAGCATAATGTTCCTCTACAGCATTCACCACCACATCACCCAGAACTTGGAGGGAAGTCACCACCACACCTCAGCACTCCAAGACCAAATACCAGCCCAGTCCCACTCCTTGCCAATCTCAACTGCCTGCCAACCACTCGGCCAAAGGTCCTGACCAAGACCCTGCTGACACTCCACTCCATCCCCAATATCAAAAGCAGTAAGTGAAGCACCCCCTAGAAGCAGTCGATCCCATTGCTATATATGTGGACCCCACATCACCTCTACCTCATTGCCCTGCCAGTGCAGACTAATTCTGTGTGCCCCATTGACCACTCCCCACCAAAAGCCCCAAAATCACAGTCACTGAATCTCATTGAGCCCTACCAAAGAGTGTAGATCTCCTGAGGACCCTCGGAGAGAGGTTCTCATCTCCCACACCTTCTGCATCAAAGGTACCCAGCCCCCACCCTGTAGGTCAGCTGCTCTCTTCAACCACCAGGCCTATAAGCAGTGCAATCTCTTAGGAAAGTCCACAAGGCCCAGACCTCCCCTGTCCACTGGTGTCACAAGAGTATCCCAACTGATCTGGGACCTCCTCTCTGCCCAAATCCAATCCCTCACCACTTTTGTCAGCCTCTTCACCACCCAAGCTGGGAAGTCCAGGTAGTACACTACATACCACAGCTTGAGGAACTAGTATGTATTCAGAATCGATACTTGCCCTGTTAGAGAGATATGGTGGCCTCCCCAATCTTGAAGAACCTCCCCCCAAATAGCCACCCTGCTTTCCCACCATACACAGGGCAGGACAGAACCATATATAGAGAGGAATATACCCAGATACCATACCACCTCACCAGTAGGGACAATTGTTCTGATGATGTCCCCACTCACCAGTCCATTCCCTAGCACTATCATCTCACACTTATGCCAGTTGAGCTTTGCCCCAGAGTGAACCTCATACCATTCCACCATCTCCTTAAGTGCCTCGACATCTGCTACAGACCCGAGGCCAACCACCATATCATCTGCAAAGGCCCCCACCTTCCACACAATGCCATAGATAGAGAGCTCTACCACCTTCTGGCGAATCCTGTCCATTAATGGTTCCAATGAGAGAGCATAAAGAATAGAGGACAGGGGGTCCCCCTGAGGCACCCCTCTATGCAAGAAAAACATCCGACCTCAGTGGCCATTACATATCAGCACCGCCCGACTACCCTCGAGCAGATTTACTATAAAAGTTCGAAATCCAGAAGGAACACCAATATGATCCAACACCTTGTCCAGCCAAACCTGTCAGACCTGGTCATAGGCCTTCTCCTGGTCCAAAAAGACCAACCTTCCATCCAGGCCACAAGTCTGGGTCCCTTCAATGATACCATGCACCCAAGCAGTCCCATCTCTTATAAGCCTGCCCCTAACAAAGCTCTGCTGCTCTTCTCCCAGCACCTGTTGAGCAATCTTCTGCAGCCTTGCAACAACTACCTTAGTAACCATCTTTCTATTCATGTCCAAAAGCATGATTGGTTGCCAGTTCTTCTAGTCTTCTCTCCTCTCCTTGTCTTTATACAATAATGCCACTAGCCCAAGGTCCTGCTTTCCAACCCAACTCTGCTGCTTCTCACTCAGTACTCTTTAAGCTATATCTTGCAGCTATACTATAATAATCTTTATAATCAGCTTTTGATCTATGTCCAGTAGTATGATTAATTGCCAGTTCTTCCACTTCTTCCTTCTTTTTTTATTCTTAAATAGTAGAGCTATCAGTCTCAGACATTGGTTCTCTAGTCATACTCCAGAACTAATAATCTTATTACACATTAGTTATAGTTTCTCTAGAACTACTTCTATCTCTACCATTCACTTCCAGAAGTCCTAGGTACCATTCTTTTTACAAAAAACACTCCAGAAGTCCTAGGGTAGTCTATTCTCTCTGAGAGTCATTCTGAGATTAGCCTCTGAAAATCTCCTCCCTCTGAACTAGGTTTCCCAACTCTACCAGCTCCTCTGCTAAGACTGAGTTAGTGCTCAGAATAAATTAAATTGAGGTCTAATTCAATTTAAAATCTAATTTGAATCTAATTTTTCAAAATTCAATAACTCAATCAAAATATATTTAAATTTAATAAATTTTTAACTTATTTAATATACCTTATAATAGAGAATCTAGTATAATAAAGAATATTAAATTTGGATATTTTTCTATTGAGTAATTATATTTTGAGTTTGGAATAAATATTTCAAATTAAATTAGACACTAAATTAATTTAATTCAAATTCAAAAATCCTCAATTTGTTCAATTTAAATAACTCTCAATTTAATTTGATTCAAATTGATTTAATTTATTTGAAAGTACTAGACTGAGTACTAGTTCTCCAGATAGTACTCAATTGTCTGTACATTCTCATCTCTCTTCTCCTTACTCTATAGTAAACTCTACCTCTCACTCAACTGAACTAAGATATTCTGGGTTCTTGCCACCAACTTCTCCTCCTTATTTAATACTCTATCTTAGTACTGATGTATCCTTCTCACTCAAAGAAGCCTTAATAGAAACCTTATCAGTTTCTCTTCTTTCTCTAGGCCCTATCACTACAGTCTAGCTGTCATACCCTATACTTGTATACTCTCCTCTATCTGCAATATATATTATAACTTCTCCACCTTTCATTAGATATACCAAACCCTCTAATTCTCTACTCTCTCAGTCTCTAGCAGACCAATCTATCTCTTTAAGAGCCTTTTTAATCTATATAATATCTACTATACCCTCTCTTTTCTCTAGGTACTCCACATTCTCCTTACCTTTCTTTAGAGATACTGAGTATCAGACTTTAGTCTTTACTATTAATTACTAATAGAAATACCCCCCTCTCTCTAAGTAAGTATCTTTAGTATAATATCTTCTACTCAAGTATCTTATAATAAAGACTCTTCCAGTAATATAGAATTCAGATACCAATATTTGTACCTCTTTCTATATTTTCCAAACCTCTCTCACTCTATAAGACCCTAATAATCTGACCAGAGGTACTATTCAGCTTCTAATAATTTCTAGACATTATCTCTCCAGTACTTAGTAGTCAAGACCCAATTAATCCTTAAGCCAAGTCCACCTATCTAATGTATGAATACCCAGTATTCACCCTAGCTCTATCTGTCTATATCTATAAAAGAGTCAAGTTATTCAATTTTCTCTCAGCTATTCTGACCACTGCTCCTCTCAGACAGTCCTCTCTTACTATTCATCATATTTACCCTTCTATCTCAGATCATATTGAAGTTCTCTTCTAGATAGTTGACCCCTACTACAACTAACTCATCTGACTCTCATAGTCTAATAATCTAATTTATATGAGTTCTCCTCTCTACTAGTGTTCTCAAATAAATTAAATCAATTTGAATTAAATTGGAGATTTTTATTATTTGAATTGAATTTAAATCAAATTAAATTTGAATCAAATTGAGGGTCTAATTTAAATTAGTTAAATAAAATTAAATATTAATTCAAGATTCTCAGTAGCTTATATTATGAGATAATTAGTTCTTTATTTAAAAGATATATAGGTCCAGAAGGCATCTTTCTCCACTACAATTTACATTATACACACTTTCATAACACACTTTCAAGTTGTTTATTAGAGAAAGATACTAAGAAGATGTCAAGCAGCAAGCAAGCTGAGATGCATACCAGGTTGGGTGGACCTGGGGCTTTCAACTGGCAGCATGTTGGGAGGAGACATGGGCTGGGGATGGGGTCTTTCGGTGGCTCGAGTGAACTGGGCAGCTCAGGTAGTGGTGGCGGCACTGGTGGGGGGGCTGGAGGACAGCAGGGGCAGAGCTTTGTAAATACACTGAGGAATGGGGGTTGGCCGATGGGAGCCTGCAGGGATCAGGCTGGAGGGAAGGGGAAGCAGAAGGCTGAGGATGCTGGGGGAGCTGGGCCTTCGCTGGTGGGAGGGGGGAGAAGTGGAGGGACTGCTGGGGGTAGTGGTAGGACTGCTGATGGTGGTGTGATGGTGAATCTGGCAAAAAAAAGAGATGTGATGGCTGATGGCCAGGTGGGGCAGGGGTTCCCGATACAGAAGGGGGATCTGACAGATGGTGTAACAGGGCTGGCGGTGGCCCCGTTACTCAAGAAGTCGATATCAGAGTTTGTGGTGACCTTGTGCTTCTGGGGCTTGGCAGTGACGGCGAGGATAGTTCTGGGGCTTATTTCAAAGCAGGTGGCTGGAGCGGCTTTGGTGAAGTTCTTGAAGAGTCTGGAGGGGGTCAAAGTGGGCTTTGAGGAGGCGGGTCTGCTGGATGAGGCACTGAAGACTAGAGTTATGGTTGGGGAGGTGGTGGTCCCCATGGTGTGGTGCTTGTGATGGGACCCCAGAGTGGTGCAGCTTCTGGTGAAGGGGGTGCCTATGGTAACTAAGGAGGAGATGAGGAAGAGGGTAGAGGAGGTGATGATTGAGTATGGAGACATAGTGGACATCGGCTTTCAGGTGTAGGAGGGGACTATGATCAGGATAGGAGACATTGATGTCTGGATTCAGCTGGCAGAAAAGGAGGCCACGGGGAAGGCGAGTGACTGGCCCTCAGTGCTGATATGGGGGGCCTTTGTCTGCAAGGTGTCGAGGGTGAAAGGGAGTGAAGAGGAGGAGGAGGACTTGTTGGAGGTGCTGGAGGAGTTGGGTAGTACTGTAGAGAGGAGGGCGAAGGCCTGGAAACTGTATGAGGAGTCGACACATCTGGAGGTTGTGGGCAGGAAGCATTTCTGTATAGATAGGAAGCAGTGAGAGCGGGCCCAGAGACACAAGAGGCAGAGGGAGCTGTTGGCAAGTATGACAGGAGAGGGGAAGAAGATGACAGTTGGAGCTGAGGAGTCTGGAGGAGCTGAAGCCAGTGTCTGGGCTGGGAAAGGAGGAGAGGAGATGGAGGTGAAGGAGGCAGGGGCTGGGGGGGTGCTGGGCAAGAATCCTTTCACTGATGGTACCTTCGAAGTATGGGAGCCGGAGTTGGATGCCACCCCCCCCCCCCACTTATCAGGAGAGGACCAGTTGGGAAGAGAGGGACAATGGAGGATACAAGGATGCAGAGGGCCCAGCAGGTGCACTTTGGGGTTCCTGATGTGGGGCAAGGGGGTCAGGTGGTGGCGGTTGGTGAGGATGAGCTAGTGGATGTTCCTGAGGAGGAGTGAGATGAGGCTGCCAGTGTAGGAGCTGACACTACGATACTGGAAGCAGGGCGGCCAGAGACCCCAGGGAGAAGGAGGTGGGGAACCTGTTGTAGATGTGCAAGGTGATGGACAATCTCGCAGCAAAAGCTTTAGGAGAAGTGGACTTATGAGCAATACCTGAGGAGCATTGGGCAAGGATTCTGCATGGTGATGGAATGGTGGAGGCACTGAAGGTGGAGATTCTGGGTATTTTCCTGGAGGAGGAGGGGTATGAGGTTGATGAGGTAAGGAGGACAGAACTTGAGGTGGTCACCAGTGAGCAGGCAGCCTACTGCTGGGCAGAGCATCATGGTTTGCAGCTCTGGGGGGAGGCCTGTCTGGAGTATTACAAGGAATTTGAGGAGCGTGAAGATGGAGCAATGGTAGAACTTCTGGGAGCATTGGCAGCACAGAAAGCAGGGGCGAGGGAACTGGCTGCTGAACATGACTTGGACTTGGTGCAGGAGGAGTGGACTGCAGACTTGTAGAGGATGGGACCAAGATATATCATTATTCCTTATGAATAGTACAACCAACATTTTCTCTTTGAATGTGAATGAGTTAAGGGGCTCTGGGCAGTGCAAGAACATTTTTACTTAGCTCAAGAGATTGGAGGCTGATCTCTTTTTACTGCAGGACATTTGATGTGAGGATGAGGATGATTGGGTAGAGTGGACTAGGGAATGGGGTGGGGCTACTGTTTGGTTTGGAAAGGTTGCAATTTTGGTGAGAAAGGGTAGAGGCGAATTGGGGGGAATCAGGAGCTGGGGTGATCACTTGGTCTGGGGAGATTGGCATCGGCCAGGGTGGGAATCAGTAAAGGTGGGCTCTTGCTACTGCCCTGCAGCTAGGGGTGAGAGGACTGCATGGATTAGGGGGCTGCTGGAGGAGGGTATTCTCTTGGAGGAAGGGGTCAATGTGCTCGGTGGGGATTTTAATATGGTTCAGGATCAGCATCTAGACAGGACTGATGGAAGGAGGAGTGCCAGGGATAGAAGTGGAGGTCTGGATGCATGGGAAGAGGTGGAGATGTTGAGCTCATTGGGGGATATGGGCAGAACAAGGTGGGGTGATGCCAGGGTCTACACACACTGGGTGAATGGCTTGGGTACAAGGATTGATTGGATTCTGATAGCGGAGTGCTGGGGGTCAGATGTTTGGAAGGCTTTGGAAGTAGAGTGGTACCTATGGTCTGATCACTGGGGACTTTTGGGGCAGGGACAGTTTGGGGGGAGTGGAGATAGACCTGGACATTGGTACCTTAACTCCTCTCTGCTGGCTGAGAAGGGGTTGTGGGAATTGTGGGTGATGGACATTCAGGCAAAAGTTTTTACCTGGAGGCATGAGGGTTTGCCTGTGACTGTCCGCTGGATGAGATTGAAAGAGGCTGTGAGGGTTTATTGGGGAGAGGCTGGTAGAGAGGCTGGGAGGTAGAGGAGAAGGCACACAAGGTGTGCTTCCAACAGGCTGAGGAGACTATAAATGGATTGGGTAGATTTGCTTACTGTTGTTAGGGTGGAGGATTGGAGGATCGAGAGGGCAAAATTGGAGATTGTGGAACTACAACAGGTATTGAGAGAAGAGGAGGAGACTCATATGCGGGGCATGGCTGCTAGGCTATAGTGGCAGGGACTTGAGGAGGGTGAGTGGCCTACTGGATATTTATCAAGACTTCTCAAAGCCAGAAGAGTGCGACATCAGTGGGATGGGGTCCTGGATGCTGATGGGGATATGATATATGGCACACAACAAATCTTAGGGGTGTTGAAGGAGAGATGGCAGGGCTTGTAGAGTGAGAGAGAAGGGGGTGCTGATGAAGTGGCGATTGCAGATACACTAGAAGAGTGGGGGCCACCACAAGTAGCTGGACTGGGTGACTTGATCTTACTGGTGCAGGGGGATGAGATCCAGAGTGTCCTAGCAGCAACTAAACTAGGGACAGCATCTGGGGAGGATGGATTGCTATGGGACTTCTGGAAGAAGATAGTAAATGTCCCTGGAGTTTTGAATGAGATGGCTGCTCTCTGTGACCATGTCCTTCAGAGTGGTGAGTGGGTGAGAGAGCAGGATCTTGGACTGGTGGCCTTATTGTATAAAGACAAGGGGAGGAGAGAAGACTAGAAGAACTGGAGGCTGATCATACTTCTGGACATGGACAGGAAGATGGTGACTAAGGTGATTGTCGCAAGGCTACAGAGAGTTGCCCAACAGGTGCTGGGGGAAGAGCAGTGGGGCTTTGTTGGGGGCAGACTTATAAGAGATGGGACTGCATAGGTTCATGGTATGATTGAAGGGGCCTGGACCTGTGGCCTGGATAGAAGGTTGGTCTTTTTGAACCAGGAGAAGGCCTATGACCATGTATGGTGGGTGTGGCTGGGCAAGGTGTTGGACCGAATTGGGGTTCCCCCAAGGTTTAGGGCCTCTATGTTGAGTCTGCTGAAGAGCAGTTGGGTGGCTCTGACATGTAATGGTCACCATGGAAGGGCATTTTCCTTGGGAAGAGGAGTTCCTCAGGGGGACCCTCTGTTACCTATTCTTTATGCCCTTTCACTGGAGCCCTTGATGGATAGGATTCACCGGAAGATGGCAGGGCTCTCTATATATGGTATAGTGTAGAAGGTGGGGGCCTTTGCTGATGATATGGTGGTTGGACTTGAGATGGTAGCAGATGTAGCAGTACTTTAGAAGACTGTGGAATAGTATGAGGCCCACTCAGGGGTGAAGCTCAACTGGTATAAGTGTGAGACAATGGTGCTGGGGAATGGGCTGGTGGGTGGGGACATCATTGGAACAATTGTCCCTACTGGTGAGGTGGTGCGGTATTTGGACATCTTCCTCTCTATATATGGTTCTGTCTTGCCATGAGTGTGGTGGGAGAGCAGGGTGAACATATGGGGGGAGGCCCTTTGAGGATGGGGAGGTTGCCATATCTCTCTAGCAGGACAAGTGACAATTCTGAATATATATTAGTTTCCCAAGCTATAGTATGTAGCTTATCATCTCGACTTCCCAGCATAGGTAGTGAAGAGGCTGACGAAGATGGCTAGGGATTGGATCTGGGCAGGGAGGAGGTCCCAGGTCAGTTGGGATACTCTTGTGAGGCCAGTAGTCAGGGGAGGGCTTGGACTGATGGACTTTCCCAAGAGGCTGTACTGCTTGCGAGCCTGGTGGTTGAAAAGAGCTATGGAACTGTAGGGTAGAAGTTGGGTGCCTCTGATGCAGAAGGTGTGGGAGATGCAAACATCTCCTTGGGGGTCCTCTGGAGATCTGCTCTCTTTGGTGGGGCTGAATGGAATTCGGCAGCTGAGGTTCAAGGACTTTTGGTAGGGCATGGCTGATGATGCACACTAAATTGGCCTGTGCTGGCAAGGCAATGAGGGGGAGACAGTATGGGAACCTAATATGTGGCATTGGGATAGATTGCTTCTGGGAGGTGCTCCACTTGCTATATTCGATATTGGGGAGAGAGTAGAGTGTCAGCAGGGGCTTGGCCAGGATCTTTGGCCAGGTGGCTGGCAGGTGGCAGGGATTGGTGAGGAGTGGGACTGGGCTGGTATCTGGTCTTGGAGTGCAGAGGTATGGAGGTGGCTTCCCCCCAAGTTCTGGGTAGTATGGTGGAGAATGTTGTGGAGGAATGTCATGCTGAATTTCCATACAGAGCATTTGGTGGATGGTAGACAATTTGACTGTGAGGAGTGTTATGATGTTGGGAGAGCTGGGGGTAATATACAGATGCCAGAACATTGGCTGGGAGAGTGTGAGGTTTTGGGGGACTTATGGGCTAAGATAGGAGATAGACTGGGTGTGGGGTGTAGGCTGGTGGGGGAGGGAGGTCACTGGGAGGACTTGAGATCTCAGCTTGTAGGTGGGGTGGGTGATAGTTAGCTCACTGTAGGGTGGGTATTAGCAATATGGGTAGGACTGGTGAAATATTGGCTTTTTGTATTTGAGGAGGGGCAGCAGTTAGGGCTGCAAGAGAAGGTGTTAAGATGGGAAGGGCTATTGGGGGATCTGCTGACTGGATGGTGGGTGGATTGGGGTCCTCAGGGGGGCCAACGTCGCAGTTTGGTGGTGAGGATCTGTGAGCAGAGTGGGGGGAGGGTGGAGATAGTGTTAGACAAAGTGGTCTTTTATAGGGAAGGGGTAGGG
>RBNI01002876.1:0-17254 GCA_003990745.1 Jimgerdemannia flammicorona
AAAAAAAAAAAAAAGAGATGGAAGCTGTGGATGGTACAGATTGTCAGGAGATCTTAGAGGTATTGGAGGCTCTGCAGAGAGAGGCAGATAAGCTTGAGGTAGTGAGGAACCTAGATGTTGCTGAGGATGTGATAAGTATGAAATTATAGAGTAGATAGCTGCTCTTCAAATAACATTATTCAATATAAACAATACAACTAGAATTTTATCTTTAAATATCAATGGGCTATAAGGAGCAGTGAGGTGTTGAAATATCTTCGGATGGCTGAAGGAGATGGAAGCAGATTTGTTCCTACTATAGAATGTTAGATGTAATGGAGACTTAGATATTCTGAACAGGATGAAGGAATGGGGTAGTTTGGCTATTCGGTGTGGGTGTATGGGCATTCTGGTTAGGAAGGGCAAGGGAGATATTAGAGACATTAGACATTGGGTGAGTAGAGTAGTGTGGGGAGTTTGGAAGAGGTCAGGCTGATAGTCCTTAATGGTTAGGTCATATTATTGTCCAGCAGAAAGAGGAGAGAGAGTGGAATAAATTAGAGGGCTACAAGAGTCTGAAGTATTGGTGGAGACAGGGATTGACTGTCTAGGGGGGGACTTTAATATGATATATAATGGAAAGGTCGACAGAACTGATGAGAGAAAGGAGATGGTGAGTAGGAGTAGAGATATAGAAGTCTGAGAGGAAGTTGAACATCTGAGCTCATTAGTGGATACCAGGAGGCTTGGATGGAGAGATCATAGGATCTATATCCACTGGGTGGCTGGACTGGGCTCAAGGATCAACTGAATGTTAACTGCTGAATGCTGGAGAGTTGATATCTAGAGAACTTTGAAAACTGTTTAGTATCTGTAGTCAGAACACTGGGGTCTTCTAGGAGGGGAGTGTTTTGGAAAAAGTAGGAAGGAGTCTGGACATTGGTATCTAAATATCTCTTTGCTAGGGAAGGTCTCCTTATGAGATGCATGAGTGGTAGATATTTGCTCCAGGATACTTGATTGGAGAGTAGAGGGGCTGGAGATTGGGGATTGATAGAAGAGATTGAAATCCAAGACACAACAGTACTTAAAGGAGATAGGAAGAATGTGAGATACTCAGAGAAAAAAGTAAGTAAGGTGGGCCTCCCAGAGATTGGCAAGGTTATTGGTATCTTGGACAGATCTGTTGAATGATAGTGAGAAGGGAGATTGGAGGATACAGTGGGTCAGGCTAGAGGTGGAGGAGCTGAAGAGTATGCTAATGCAAGAGAAGGATCTATAAGTTAAGAGCTTGGTGGCCCAGCTGTAGTGGCAGAGATTGGAGGAGGGGGAGAGGTCTACCAAGTTTTTATTATAGCTTCTACAGGTGAGGAGAGTATGGCAGTAGTGAGAGGGTGTCTTGGATGTGGCTGGGAAGTTGGTTATTGGGACACCAGAGATTCTGGACCAGTTGAGCAGATAGTGGAGACATTTGTGGAGTAAGGAAGATAGGAGAGTGGGGGTTCTAGACATTGACAGACACTTGGAGAAATGGTACTCTGATCCAGCAGTAGGCTTAGGTGACCTTGGTGCTGCAGTCTGAGGAGAAGAGGTTTGGTGGATACTGATGATTATGAGCTCAGGAACAGTACCAGGAGAAGATAGATTATAGTGGGATTTTTGGAAGAAGATGATAGGAGTCAAGATGATTCTGGAGGAAATGACAGCAATATGTAATAAAGTGATTAGCTCAGGGGCATGAATTGGAGGGCAGAACTTGGAGCTTATAGCTCTACTGTTTAAGAATAAGGAGAGGAGGGGGGAGTGGAAAAACTGGAGACCAATCATGCTTCTGGATATGGATCACAAACTGCTCATGAAGATACTGGTGGCTAGGCTGCAAGAAGTGGCTCAGTAGGTTCTTGGGGCTGAGTAGAGAGTATTTGTAGAGGGACATCTGATCAGAGATTGGATGGCCTGAGTGCATGGTATCATTGAGAGAGCTTATACTACTGGAGTAGATGGATGGCTGGTTTTCTTAGATCAAGAGAAGACCTATGATAAAGTCTAGTAAGTATAGTTGAAAGAAGTGCTAAAGCATATTGGGGTTCTCTCTGAGTTCTGGTGGGCCTTGGTTAGTCTGCTGGAAGGGAGTCAGACAGCAATCATAGTGAATGAATATAGGGGGGTTTCATTCCCTCTGAGCAGAAGTGTGCTTCAGGGGGATTCACTGTTACTAATCCTATATGTTAATCCTATATGTATTGTCCCTAGAGCCTCTTTTGGATAAGATATAACAAAAGATGGGGGGGTTTGATATTCTGGAGCTTAATTGGAAGGTGGGGGCCTTCACTGATAATATGGTGGTTGGGCTGAGGTTGGCTGAGGATGTTGCAGTACTGAAAGGTACAGTAGAGTGGTATGAGGGGTGCTCTGATGTTAGGCCCAACCGGAATAAGTGTGAGACTTTAGTGTTGAGAGAAGGGATAGTAGTAGAGGAAGGCCCAGTAGAAGCCATGAGAGCAAACCCAGAGCTGTGGTCAAAACAAATAGAAGATATGTGGAAAAGTATATATAAGAGAGATGAATAAAGAACATAACTAAAAATGCATCAGCTGTTTATTACTATGCAAAAACACAATCCTTATATACAAAATATAAGATCTCAAAGGGAAGATGCACTACAATATAAGGGTAACTGAATTAGGAACCACATGACTGCCAGAGATAAGCAGAGATAAAGAGAGAGCTAATCCTAGTTGCAGGATAAAAATCACAAACAAATACAAATAAAACAAATCTAAATCAAGATTAAAAAACATCCACAGACTCTAGAGTGGTGAGTGTGAGCAAGGGGTGAGGCCAAAACAGAGCAAGCCATAGTGAGCCCAATTGAAGTAAGGGGCTGAAGGTAGCAGAGGGGAGAGGAGTGAAGGCTGAGACTCTGGAGTGAGCATGAGACCCTGGAGGGGGCAAGGATGTTTTTTAATCCTCTCTGGAAGAACCAGAGGCACCAGAAGGTAACAAAAATACAAAATGAGAGTGATGGATTAGAGAAGAAACAAAAGGAAGATGTGATCTGGCAATTAGAGAGCATCAAGAAAGAGACAAAATATCATAGTGTGAAAGAGAAGAGTGCAGGACAGTGTCAGGGCATTGAGCAACCCAATGAGTATGATTAAATAGTACAATAAGAATCAGGGGTGGGAAAGAAGTGGGGGTATGGAGTGGGTAAGGGGGGAGGGAAGGAAGGGAGGGGAGATAAAGGGGAGAGAGGAGGGAAGAGTGAATAACAGACCATTTGACAGAAGCAAGTAGATCATGAATGATAGAAATGGGGTAGGTATAGTGATAGACTACAAAATTGATAAGAACCTGAACAGCAGACACTCAGTCAGAATGATGAAAGCAGCAGAGTATAAGATGATGAACCTCACTACAAAAACATTCAAGAAGAGTGTAATGAGGATGATTGGAACAAAAGTCAGAGAACTATTGGGAATAGGGGAAATGAGAATAGACAATAGTTCAGAAAGGAGAAAGAGAAATGGAAAGGTCCAAAAAGAGAATACTGGTTGTACTGTACACCCAAGTAATAGAATGATAGAGAGGGTAGACACTACAAAATACAATAAGAATATCAATACCAGCAACAGTGAGGACAATAAAGTCATCAATATATTAGTAAAAGAAGATATCTCTAGCCTGGAACATGATGGAAAGAGGTGAAGAAGGATCATATATCACACAAAGTTCATGGGCCAGGCCAATGAAGTTGGTAAGGGTGGGGGTACAATTCATATCTATGGCAATACCAGAAGTCTGGTAGAAAGAGCCAAGGACCAACTTGAAATAATTGGAGCCACAGACAAGGAGCATAAGCTCACCAATAGAAGCCAATGAAACTGGAGAATCTAAAGGAAAAACAATGGAACCCAAGAAGCAAAGACAATCATCAATCTCATCAAAATGAATAGCAGTATAGAAGGAAGAGAAGTCATCAGAGGCCAAGTGAGAAAAACAATGAACAGGTACAATGATAGAACAAAGGAGAGCAAGCTCCTGAGTATCATAAAGAATAGTGTACTCAGGCCTGAGTCAGTGCTGAAGAAGTGTCATCTAAGAGAGGAAGAAGCAAGATAACTACTTCAAAATCTTAGTGATAGGTAAACTAAAGGTAGCTATAATGGGATGCCAAGCCAAAGTAGGCTTGTGAACCTTAGGAAGAGCATAGAAAACTGGAAGATGAATGTCTGAAGAGGACAAAGAGTCCTGGAAGAAGTTAAAAATGGAGTTTGTGAATGGGAAGTCTGAAAGTGATCTGGCATGAGCTAGAGAAACCTGAAGAAGAGTGAGAATCTCATCCAATCCAAGGGCACTAGACTCATAAGCCACAGCTTAAAGGAGGGCCAAAAGGCCATCAAGGTAGAGTGATTTGGGAATAAGTACAAAACCCTGATTCTTAACAGTGACTGTAAGCAAATGCAAAGGCAATTGCTTGAACAATTTAAGTATAGTATATATGATATGGTCCAAAACCAAGCAAGAGTGAGTGCATCCAGGAACAGATATTAAGCAAGCCATGTCAAGGAATATGCAGTATGAAGAGACATTGGGAGGGGGGGTCTAATTGCTGGAGATATAATAGTGAGAGAGCATCTTACCATGATCATCAAAGAAAATGGCAAGGTCAAGAGCATGACAAAAATATATAAGACAAGCTGGATCAGTAAGGGAAAATTGAGAGACAGTTATAGAAAAAACAAAGTAAGGACCCAAGAATAAGGTAAAGACTTGAAGAAGAGAAAGAGGGAAGTCAGTTGAAGAAAAAGGAGGAGACAGAAGAGCTCCAAAAGAAGAATAAACCCAAAAGTTCAGAATAAGCAACTGGGAAAGGTGAAGGAAGGACAGCATGAGGAACCACCCAAGGTGTACCAGAAATAATAATGGGACAGAGATACTGGGGGAGAACTATGCCAGGAGAAGTTTAAGAGTGAGAGGCCTTTCTCTTCTCTCTGACTTTTATTGAATGTAGTGAGTCTGATAAGCTGGAGCACACCCCATCAGAGTGCCAGACCTTGTAGCTATAGGCTTTCATACAGCTCTTATATTCAGGGGCACAGGTGGATGAGGCAGAGGAGGAGCCAGCAGAGGAGGTGGAGGGAGAGCAAGCAGCAGAAGGAGCAGCAGGGCAAGGAATACTACCATTGGGGCAGACAGACTTGGCCAGATGCCAGTAGGCATGGTGGAGGTGACTGGAGCAGATAGTATATGGCCAAGCCCCAACAGGGTGAGAACCAAGAGTGCAGCCACATTTAGGAGTAGAGGGAACTGAGGAAGAGACCTTGGTAGCACTCTCTTTCTCCACTATCTTACCAGTCACAATGGTTTGGTAGGTGACCTTCTGAGTCCACTTTCCACAATTAATACCCCCTCTACCTCAGGTTGGTTTGCTATATCTGTTGCAGAGCAGTGGGAGAGAGGCAATAGTAATGAGTTGCCCTTTTATCAGTATCTGATCAGTATCTTATCAACTTTTTCACAGTTTCTGATACCTGTATCTGGGGTGTACTCATTTTGGTGTAGTGCCTTCTTTCTTTTACCATCACCAACAAGGTGTTGTCTTGGTGCATCATGGGTTACATAGGGAGTCAGCTGACCTTAGGCATCAAGTGCCCAGTGTAGGTTACCTGCAGGTCCTTGGTGCCAGTAGTGGGGCCCTCTGGCTTTGGCAAGCTTCCTAACAAGTACAGTTCTGGCATAGGTGACTGTTTTTTGGATATTGTTGGGATGAGAGGGGAGATGGCTGTCACAGATAAGAGAAAGGGTGATAATAGTGAACCATTAGGGTGCCAGGCTGGGGGCAGTCGTTAGGGCTAGAGTGGGTACTGCTTCAGTGGGGCCTTTTGATTAATATGGAGTAGTTAGGTGGGGCTTCTTTTGACAATATGTGGGGTTGAGCTCCAGTCATTGGAGGGGGTCAGGGGGCTCAAGGCTACCCATTTCAGGCATCTTGACTGCACTCAACTAGAACTGAGAGCTGATACAACAATATGATTGAGGCCCACAGGCTTGAGTAATGGGGTATTGGGGGTCTTCTCTCATCTCATATATAAGTTCTTTACTCATCTCATCTGAGAGAACTAGGCCCTATCTACTGTAATGTACTTTGATAAGAGTTTTTTCATTATCTGTCATTCTCCTTGGGGTGGCAGGGGCTATTTTATTTAGCTTGAACATGGCCTTATACATATATTGGGGTTTTGGACATGTACTTTCAGTTATTAGCATATAGCTGAATTCCCCTGGTGGTAGGGAGAGCATGGTGCACAGAATGAGGTATGGGCCACTATAGGCCTTGCTGTGTCTGGCATAGTCGAGCTGCTGGACAATAGCTAGCCTAGATTAATTGGGGGCAGTGCTTGATGGGTGGTGGGGGAGAGTTTTGGCCTATATAGTCTAGGTTCCCTTCCAATAAATCCACAGGACTCTGAGTCTGTAAAACAAAACAAAAAAAGAGACCTTGGTGGGGAAGAGTGATTAAGAAGAGGCCAACAAAGCCTTGTTTGGCTTGGTGGGGGCCTTGGTAGCAGTAGCAGTGAAGGAATGAACTTCAGTATAAGCAGCAGCATAGGCCTTGACATGAATGTCCTTGGAGACTGAAATCTCAGGAGAGGCAGGGGCAGGAGCAGTGGTAGTGGTGCAAGCAGCAGCAGCAGTATGAGATATTTCTTGCTCATAAAGATGAGTAACAAAAGAGGTATCAGCAAGGAGGAAATAATAGACAGCATTGATATTGATGGCAGCAGAGGGAACATCATGGACTTTGAAGCTACAAAAGAGAGTGGTGTCTAGAAGATGAGAGGAGGTGAGGGCCATAAAGGTGATATAAGCACATTGGAAGAAGATTGAGGCAGCAGCAGCAGTTATAGTGGCAGCATCAGCAGCAGCAACCTTGGCAGTGATAGAGGCACTGCAAACTTCCTCAGAGAGGGCTTGATGGTGAGCCTCAGAGAGGATAGAGTAGTAGATGGTGGGTGGAGTAATGATGTCAGCATCCTGGCAGAGATAAGTCTCCTTAGCAGAGAGGGCAATGACTGACTAGAACTGAGAGAGGAGCAGACAACCAGAGGGGTGAACATCCAGAAAGAGAGAGAGAACAGTGGATGAGATGTAAGTCTCAAACAAGACTGTGGTGGGGACAAAAGTAGGGGGAGGAGGAGGTAGAACCTCATCCATAACCTTGTCAACAGAGATAGAGGCCCTGAGGACAGACAGAGTAGTAGAGAAAGAAGGCCCAGCAGAAGCCATGGAAGCAAACTCAGAGTTATAGTCAAAATGAATAGAAGATATGTAGAAAAGTATATATAAGGGGGACAAATAAAAAACATAACCAAAAATGTATCAGCCATTTATTGCCATGCAAAAATGTAGTCCTTATATACAAAATATGAGATTCCAAAAGGGAAGATGCACCACACACAGGGGTAACTGAATTAGGAACCACATGACTACTGGAGATAAATGGAGATAAAGAGAGAGCCAATCCCAGTTATAGGATAAAAATCACAAACAATTACAAACAAAACAAATCCAAATCGAGATTAAAAAACATCTGTAGACCCCAGAGGGGTGAGTGTGAGAAAGGAGTGAGACTTAAACAGAGTGAGCCACAGTGAGCCTGAGTAAAGCAAGGGGCCAAAGATAGCAGAGAGGAGTGAAGTAAAGGCTGAGACCCAGGAGTGAGCATGAGATCCTGGAGGGGGCAAGGATGTTTTTTAATCTTTATTTGGATTTGTTTTATTTATGTTTGTTTGTGATTTTTATTCTATAACTGGGATTGGCTCTCTCTTTATCTCTGCTTATCTATGGCACTCATGTGGTTCCTAATTCAGTTACCTCTATGTTGTGGTATATCTTCCCTTTTGGGATCTCATATTTTGTATATAAGGACTATGTTTTTGTGCAGCAATAAACAGATGATGTATTTTTGGTTATATTTTTTATTCATCTTCCTTATATATGCTTTTCTACATATCTTCTGTTTGTTTTAACTATAGCTTTGGGTTTGCTCTCATGGCTCCTGCTGGGCCTTCTTCCTCTACTTCCTTTTCTAATTGGATATTGTCTGCAGTGATATGCCAATTCAACTAAGCTGGTCTTAGTTTCTTAAACTTCTCAAAATATGGAAAATCCTGAACATCCAGAACTAGTTTAAAAAGGACTTTGGTTGAGACATCAATCTAACCTTGAAATCAATAAGTATAGAGGACATACTCTATATAAAATTAATTTTGACCTTAAGAAAATGGTCTTTCAGAATATCCAGAACTTCTAGAAAATCCTTCCAGAACTATGTAACAGTACTCTAACAAAGTAACCCTCTGATATACTACCATTATGACTATCTGGATCATAAGATCTAGTATTTGCTAGTTTGTTATATTGTTTATATGAGATAGTTGAAATACTGATAATAGTGTTACAGGTATGACTTGTGATACTAGTATAGAGTATAATAGTATTATTTTAGTCTGTGTGAGTTGTTGGAGTACCTATTGTGGATCTGGTATAAGTGCTTGATAGATAACTGTCTATTGTTCTATATATGTGTTTTATTCTGAGATAGGTATATCTTCTTTGGCAGTGTATCTGAGATTGAACTCAGTGAGATACTCCAACTCTTCTTTGCTTAGGTCTTCATATAGCTGGGTTTATTTAGTATCAAAGTAAATAATATCTGTTATATACTAGATTTCAGATGGGCTTAAATTAAAACTAGGTTCTGCTTTAGTTTCTAGTAAGATTGTAGCTGGGTCTACTTCTGGCTCAGAGTTTAGTTATTAATAAAGAATTTCTCTAGCTTCTTTTTTAAGAATATAGTGAGCCTTGCAATTCTGGAAATAGTAGTATAGGGTAGTCTTGGTTCTAGTGTGGTGATAGTTAGTAGAGTTGAGCCACTTGGCTATTGAGACTTGGGCTTCATAAAGAACTAAGGCTAGAAAGATAGCTACTGGTTGTCCTAGGTCACTTAGGTTTATAGAGCTGATAATACTCTTGTTGAGAAGAATAAAGAAGGCTTCTATAAGATCTTCTTCATCTTGACTTATAGAGTATAGAGCAAGGAGTTTGTTGAATAGAGTTTTGCCTATCTGCTGATTTAAATGGAATACTTCTATGTATATATAAAGCTTATTCCACTTGTTGCAGATATGGAGGTCTAATTGTCCTTATATGTTAGGTTCAATTTACTCCAGATTGTCAGATGGTTCAGAATAAATTCCAGTTTAGCAGTTGGACTTAATATCAACTTGTAGGAATTTTGATAGAGAGTTGTAGTTAGGTGAGGAAGTATCTTGAGGTAGAATTGGATTATAAACTACTAATACTAAGTTGTAAGAGGATACTTTATTAGAGTACCATTACATAGTTCTGGAAGAGTTTTTAGGAAGTTCTGGATATTCTAAAAGACTATTTTCTTAAGGTCAAGATTAATTTAATATGAAGTGCATCCTCTATACTTAATAATTTCAAGATTGAGTTAACATCTCAACTAAAGTTCTTTTCTGAACTTGTTCTGGATGTTCAGGATTTTCCATATTTCAGAAAGTTCAAGAAACTAAGACCAGCTTAGTTGAATCAGTATATGTATCACTGTAGACAATACCCAATTAGGAAATTTCAGAATCTAGTTAGAAGTAAGACCTAATATAGTATAGTTTTACTTAAGATTAGTTTGTGGATTATTAAATGGATTTACTTGCTATTCATAATATTGCCATTGGCTACTATTAGTAGTAGTGTGTGAAGGAAAATTTATGTATGGGAAGTGTTCTTGACTGTTGATCTATTCTTGTCTGCATTTCTAAGATCTGGGAGAGTAGATATTTATACTAATAGGAGGCTATCTAGACTATACTAAATATGGGTATAGTACTTAGTGCTTTGATGAGTCAGAATGAAGTCATGTAGTATCAGTGTGAACTGACATATCAAGAGATTGACTGACTGCTGAGTCAGTATACAGTTATATAGTATAAGGCTAATTTAACTATACTAATGACTACTAAGCTATTTATAAGTTTAGACACTATCTGGATATTCTTTGATAAGATTACTATCAGTGATATTATCTTTAATGAAGTAGTCATCTAGGAAGAGTAGCTCTTGGATTACATCTCTCTGTTTATTTATTTAGTAATATATAGGAACCATGTCACTATTCTATAGAATAGCATCATCTGTCTCATATGTTGGATATAGTATTGGCGGGTGAAGAAGAGATACTTCATCTTCACTTTCATTGGATTCACTGTCAGCATATCTTTTTTTTTTTTTTTTTTTTTTTTTTTTTTTTAACGGACTCATAGTCTTGCAGATTTTTATTGGAAGGTAACCTAGACTATATAGGCCAAAACCCTCCCCCACTACCCACCAAACAATATCCCCCCATTAACCTAGGCTACTAAATTATCCAGCAGTCCCACTGCTCCAGCTATGCCTGTCAAACACTGGCTACATTGACCCCCATGACATAGACTAGACTTGTCTACTCACCAGGGCTGGATCATCGTTTACATGCAAGAGCACACCTACATGTCGGATCTAGCAGTGCTGGAACTGAATAAAGAATAGCCCCCCGAACCCCAAAAGAAAGCTCGAGGCAAAGAAAAAACCCCCAACTAACCAACAGAGAGCAAAGTGGATTCAAAGCAGGTGAGTAAAGGACTTACATGCAGCACCTTCCTCAAAGGACTTACACATGGGCTAGGGCCTGAAGAGACCCCACTCCCACTCCCCAAGCCTGCGGGCCTCGATCACATTGTTGTGTCAGCTCCCAGTTCCAGTCAGGTACTGCCAAATGAGGAAGGTCCCACTCCCCAAACCTGCGGGCCTTGATCGCATTACCGCATCAGCTCCTGGTTCCAGTTGGGTATAGCCAGGACACTGGCCCCTGCACCACCCCACCCCCCACCAGCCAATTGAAAGGCCCCACCGAAATATTGTCCGCCCCAGCCCTGATGACCACCCCCAGCCTGGCACCCCACTGGTTCACCATAATCGCCCTTCCTCCTATCTATGACAGCCATCTCCCCTCCTATCTCAACATCACCCAAAAAACAGTTACCTATGCCAGAACCATGCTCGCCAGGAAGCTTGCCAAAGCCAGAGGGCCCCACTATAGATATTGAGGACCTGCAGATAACCTACACTGAGCACTTGACACCCAAGGTCAGCTGACTCCCTATGTAGCCCAAGACACATTGAGACAGCACCTTGTTGGCGATGGCAAAAGGAAGAAGGTGCCACACTAAAACGGATATACTCCAGATACAGCTGAAGACATCAGAAACCGTGAAAAAGTGGAGAAGACACCGATCCAACACCGATAAAGGGGTAACTCATCACCATTGCCCTCCTCCCACCATGCCCATGCAGGCACAGCAAATCAACCCAAGGTAGAGGGGGTAATAATAGGGGAAAGGGGACTTGGAAGGTTGTCTACCAAACCTTGTGACCGGTATGGTAGTAGAGAAAGGACCTGCTGTCAGCATACCTTTGATAGGTTACAGTATTATATATTGTAAGATTGTAGTATACCGATAGCTGTTCTTCATGTCATTTATACTTAGGAGGTGGAGTTGTTGGTTCTATCTCAAGAGTTGTCTGAAGGTATAGGTTGTGTTCTTCAGCCTCTTCATTTTAGTTGAAGTAATTGAGTATTAATGCAGATTGGTATTCATACCAGTGGTCATTATACTACTAAGTCTTGTATGTAATTATGAACTGTTGTAAGTCTATTTGTAAGGTTGGCAGAGTGATCAGTGTTAGCAGAGATCCTTGGCTGGAGGTCATATTGGTATCAGAGGGATTATTGTCTTCTGCTTTATTATTGTCAAACTGGATTATATTGTAGATGTCTTTTATAATATATCTAACTTAAAGCATTTATAGGATATAGTTGTCTGGATGCAGGAAAGGTCTGTCTGCAGTTTAAGCATACTTAATATACTTGTGGTTGAGTTTTTGTACCATGTCATCAATTTAGCCTAATAACCATTTCAGTAGCAGTAACTCAGAGGTAGAAAATAAAGATACTATACTTATAAAAGAGTTCTTGGTATTTGTGAGTGATGAGTTTCTGGTATTGAGACATTTTGGTAATATCTATATTATAGTAGTAGTTGATCATATCTTCCAAGAGATGGCTGATCTGGTAGTTACTTGAGATTTGTCTAATTCAGTGAGTCTTGCTAAGTATGTTCAGAGTATTCCATCAGGCTTCAACAAAATAGAGAGGTGCTAGGCTATAGATATTTATGAGAGATAGTGGGGTTGTGGCTCAGTTGACAATGATGTTCCAAATGTCAGTACAGATGTAGTTGAAGATTTCAGTAGTCATGGCTAGATATATATTTGAGAGTTGTAGTTATTATTTATAATGGTTCTTCATTTTGGTATTTTATATTTTGGTATATACTTTTAGTTCTGATTGGTAAGATTCTATTTATATAAATCTTATATTTCATGACTTTGAGTTGACTCAGCTTTGTGATCTTATATGTGATTTCTGAATTTATTCTATAGGTGATATGTGATTTCAGTGGCTTGGAGATTGTGTACACCAGTACCATACCTACCAGAAAGCTCACTAAAGCTCAGAGAGCCTCACCACAGGCACTGAAGACCTGCAGATAATCTATACTAATACTTGATGCCTAAGGTCAGCTAATACTCTACACAGTCTATGACATACTAAGATGATACTTTATTGATAATAGTAAAAGGAAAAATATGCTGCACCAAAACTGATATACTCCAGATATAGCCAGAGGTATCAGAAACTATGAAAAAGTAGAGAAAGTACTGATCTGATACTAATAAAGGGGCAACTTATCACTATTACCTCCCTCTCACTATGTCCTTGCAGGGACAGCAAATCAACCCAAGATAGAGAGATAAAAGTAGAGAAAAGAGGACTCTGAAGATCACCTATCAATCTTGTGACTGGTATAGTAGTAAAGAAAAGTATGTAGAGTCTCTTATACTTTATAAGTAATCATTGTATATATTATATACTTCATTTATAAATTTGATAATATAAATATAATCTTATATAATACTTAGTAATTATTTGTAGTATTATAACCTTGAATCTGTACTTGCAGTTTTGTATACTCTGCCAAGCCATATTCTTTTAGGTAATTTCTCATATATAATATGTATCCAAATAGTATAATCCTTACTATTAAAGATTGTAATTGATCCTAGCAGAAAGAAGAGAGAGAGTGGTATGGATTCAAGGGCTACAGGAATCTGGAGCATTAGTAGAGGTGGGGATTGACTGTATAGGTAGAGACTTTAATATATTAAGTGATAAGAAGGTGGACAGAACTGATGAGAGAAGGGAGATGACTAGTAGGAGTGATAGTATGGAAGCCTGGGAGGAAGTTGAACACCTGAGTTCATTAGTGGAGCTGAGAGGCTTGGATGGAGATATCATAGAGTTTATAATTACTGGGTAGTGGGGTTGGACTTGAGGATTGACTGGATGTTGACTGCTAAATACTGGGGAGTTGATATCTAGAGATCTTTGAAAACTATTTGGTATCTGTGGTCAGATCACTGGGGCCTTCTAGATGGGGGGTATTTTGGAGGAAGTGGGGAGGGGCCTGGATATTAGTATCTGAATACTTCATTGCTAGGAGAGGTCTCCTTATAGAATGCTTGGGTGATAGATATTAGCTTCAGGTTACTTGGCTAGAGAGTAGAGAGGCTAGCAATTGGAGATTGCTGGAGGAGATTAAAATCAGGTGTGCAATATTACTGGGTGGAGACAGAAAGGATGCATGGTGCTCAGAGGAGGAAGCATGTAAGGTGGGCCTCCCAGAGGTTGATGTGGTTGTTAGCATCTTGAGCAGATCTGTTGAATGATGGTAAGGAGGGAGACTGGAGGATACAGTAGATCAGGCTAGAGTTGGAGGAGTTGAAGGGTTTGCTGAGGCAGGAGGAAGATCTACAGATAAAGGACATAGCAGCCTGGCTGAGATGGCAGAGATTAGAGGAGAGGGAGAGACCTACAAAGTTTTTGTCCAAACTTCAGCAGGCAAGGAGAGTATAGCAGAGATGGGAGAGGGTATTGGATGAGGCAGAAGAGTTGGTTGTTGGGACATCAGAGATTTTGGACCAGTTGAGCAAACAGTGGGAGCAATTATGGAGTGAGGAGAAAGGAGGGGTTGGGGTGCTGGACATTGAAAGATACCTAGAGGTCTGGTACCCTAATCCAGCAGATGGCTTAAGTGACCTTGGCACCTCTGTCCAAGGAGAGGAGATTCAGCAGATACTGATGATAACAAGCTCAGAGATAGTATCAGGAGAAGATGGCTTACCATGGGATTTTTGGAAAAAAATAGCAAGAGTTGAGTTAATTCTGAAGGAGATGATAGAGATGTGTGAGGAGGTCTTTAGTTCAGGAGAGTAGAGTGGGGGGCAGTACTTGGGTCTTGTAGTTCTGCTGTTTAAGAATAAGGAGAGGAGAGAGGAGTGGAAAAACTGGAGGCTAATCATGATTCTGGATATGGATCACAAGCTGGTCTCTAAGATACTAGTAGCTAAACTGCAAAGAGTGGCTCAGCAAGTACTGGGGGCTGAGCAGAGAGGCTTTGTAAAGAGACATATGATCAGAGATGAGACAGTCTGGGTGCATGGTGTTATCAAAGAGACTTGCACTACTGGGATAGATAGATGACTAGTTTTTCTAGACCAAGAGAAGGCCTATGATAGGGTCTGGTGAGTGTGGTTGGAAGGAGTGCTAAAGTATATAGGGGTTTCCTCAGAGATCTGGTAGGCCTTGGTCACTCTGCTGGAAGAGAGCCAGGCAGCAATTCTGATAAATGGCCATAGAGGGATTTTATTCTCTCTAGGCAGAGGAGTGCCACAGGGGGATCCACTGTTGCTGATCCTGTATGTGCTGTCTCTGGAGTCTCTTTTGGAAAGAATTTGGTGAAGGGTGGAGGGGTTGGACATTCTGGAGGAAGTGGGGGCCTTCATTAACAATATGATGGTTGGGTTAGGGTTAGGGTCAGTAGAGGATATGATAGTGCTGAGAAATATAGTAGAGTAGTATGAGGGGAGCTTGGGTGCTAAGCTCAACTGGTATAAGTATGAGACTTTGATATTGGGAGAGATGTGATTGGAACAATTATATCTGCAAGAGAGGCTGTTTGTTATCTGGAGATCTACTTCTCAGTGTATAGCTCCTTGTTACCTCATAGATGGCAGGAGCAGTGTTTGGCAGAGTGGGGGAATACTCTCTTGGAGTGGGGTGGTCATTATATATCTCTAGCAGAGAGGGTGACAGTGCTGAATGTATACTGGTTGCTTAAGCTATAGTATCTGAAGTACTACTTAGACTTTCTGATATAGGTGGTCAAGAGATTGTTGAAGATGGCCAGGATCTAGATATGGGTAGAGCAATAGAGTCAGTTTGGATGAGAGATATTGATCTTACTAATAGACTGGAGAGGACTGGATCTGGTGGATTTTTCCAAGCACTATCATTGCTTGTAGGCATGATGGCTGAAGCAAGCTAGCTAGTTGAGGGGTAGAGAGTGGGTTCCTCTTATGCAGTGGGTGTGGGAGGCCTGGTTCTCCTCCTGTGGTACAACTGGGGACCTACTATCTCTGGTGACTTTGGAGGAGAGTCAGAGGATGTACTTTCGAGGATTCTGATAGAGAGTGCTTGATGGGGCTCACTGTATTGGTCTCCAATAGTGGGGTGATGAGGGAGAGGAGGACTGGGGACCCCAGATGTAGAGGTGGGACTGTCTTCTGTTAGGTGGGACACTAGTAGAGGATTTCTGCTTAGAGAATGGTATGGAGTATCTGCAGGAGTATAGGAGGGATCTGTATCCTAAGGTGTAGCAGGGGGGGAGATTGGAGAAGAGTGGGATTGGAATGGCATTTGGTTATGGAGCAAGCAGGTAGCATGATTGATTCTCTCTAAGTTCTGGATATAGTGGAGACTTCTATAGTACAATATGATATTCAACTATTGGTTGGGTCATTTGGTAGAAGGAGGTACCCAGGAGTGTGAGGAGTGCCTGGATGTTAGACAGGAGGAGAGAGTGATACAGATGTCTGAACATTTGCTAGAGGAGTGTGAGGTAATGGGGGACTTTTGGAGTACAATTGAGAAGTAATTGAGAGTGTATCCATTAGGGCTAGTAGTGGGAGAGAGGTGGGGTGACCTCCAGAGAAGACTGGTGGGGGGGTTGGGAGATGAGTGGCTGATGTTAAGATGGGTGCTGGCTATTTGGATTGGGTTTGCTGGACATTAGTTATATATATTTGAGAATGGTCAATAGCTGATCCTGGGGGTGAGAGTTGCTAGATAGGAGTGATTGATGTTAGACTTGTTGAATAGGTGGTAGAGGGGGTAGAGTACTGGTTGGAGGTATCAGTGGTATCTAGTGAAGATAATTTGTTGGAAGAATGAGAGGAGGATTAGGATAGCAGGGGAGATGACAGCATTTTGGGGGAATGATATAGAGAGGGAGGGGCTTTCTTGTGAGATTAGATGAGAGGTTCATCTGTATTAATATAATATAAACAGTTTAGTAATAAAGTGGAAGTCCTTGGAACTATAATAAAAATAAAAAAAAGAGAGTAAAAGACCTTTTGGTGTTAGTATCTTCTTAGCTAAAAGGCTCTTTTCTGGTATATTATCCATCTTGAGGCAATGGTAACTATACTTGATCCTTCTTCAGCATTTCAGAGGTCATCATCTCCCAGTGGTGTCCAGTGGGACTCATTCTGGGTAATATGTTCAGAGAGTTTCTTCTGTTCGAGAACTTCTTATTCAGAGGTTTCTTTATTAGATATTTCTTAATCCCAGATTACTTGTACTTCTGTAGCTTCAGTTATAGATATCTTCAGAGTAGTTATATTTCTTCTTCCTTTTTCTATATTCAGGACAGACTGTACTAGACAAATTTCTTATTCTAATGATTTTAGAGGAATGTTTGAAACACTTGTATCTTTTGAGGTAAGTAGGACATCCTCTGACTTATTCTACAAAAGCTCTAATTGTGATGGAGATGGTATTTTTGATCCATATATTATCTTCTAGCCTATCATCTACTAGGTTGATTTGTGGGTTGAATCTGAGATTATTTCTATCTTCATATTCTTCTTCTTCCTCAGTTGTAAATTCTTTACTGCTGGTATACTCTTCCTAGATAGTGACCTTCTTCTTCTTTAATTACTCATAGTTGGTTATTTTTTTTTTTTTTTT
>RBNI01002877.1:0-17254 GCA_003990745.1 Jimgerdemannia flammicorona
TTTTTTTTAACGGACTCATAGTCCCACGGATTTTTATTGGAAGGGAACCTAGACTATATAGGCCAAAACCCTCCCCCACCACCCACCGAACAATATCCCCTCATTAACCTAGGCTACTAAATTGTCCAGCAGTCCCACCGCTCCAGCTATGCCTGTCGAACACCGGCTACGTCAACCCCCACAACATAGACTAGACTTGTCTGCTCACCAGGGCTGGATCATCATTTACATGCGAGAGCACACCTACGCGTCGGATCTAGCAGCGCTGGGACTGAATAAAGAATACCCCCCCAAACCCCAAAAGAAAGCCCGAGGCAAAGAAAAAACCCCACAACCAACCAACAGAGAGCAAAGTGGATTCAAAGTGGGTGAGTAAAGGACTTATACGCAGCACCTTCCTCAAAGGACTTACACATGGGCTAGGGTCTGAAAAGACCCCACTCCCACTCCCCGAGCCTGTGGGCCTCGATCACGTCGCCGTGTCAGCTCCCAGTTCCAGTCGGATACTGCCAAATGAGGAAGGTCCCACTCCCCAAGCCTGCGGGCCTCGATCACGTTGCCGCATCAGCTCCCGGTTCCAGTTGGGTACAGCCAGGACGCCGGCCCCTACACCACCCCACCCCCCACTAGCCAATCGAAAGGCCCCACCGAAATATTGTCCGCCCCAGCCCCGATGACTGCCCCCAGCCTGGCACCCCACTGGTTCACCATAATCACCCTTCCTCCTATCTGTGACGGTCATCTCCCCTCCCATCCTGACATCACCCGAAAAACAGTCACCTACGCCAGAACCGCGCTCGCCGGGAAGCTCGCCAAAGCCAGAGGGCCCCACCACAGGCACCGAGGACCTGTAGGTAACCTATACTGAGCACTTGATACTCAAGGTCGGCCGACTCCCTACGTAGCCCAAGACACACCGAGACAACATCTTGTTGACGACGGCAAAAGGAAGAAGGCGCCGCACCAAAACGGATGCACTCCAGACACAGCCGAAGACACCAGAAACCACGAAAAAGTGGAGAAGACACCGATCCGACACCGATAAAGGGGCAACTCATCACCATTGCCCTCCTCCCACCATGCCCTTGCAGGTACAGCAAACCAACCCAAGGTAGAGGGGGTAATAATAGGGGAAAGGGGACTCGGAAGGTTGCCTACCAAACCTTATGACCGGTAAGGTAGCAGAGAAAGGAGTGTCCCGACACCCTTTTGACCTCTGGTCTACAGTCAGTTTGTGAGGACATTCTTGGCTCGTATGACGCAAGAGAGATCAGGGCCGCGCCGCTCCCCTGGCGGGACCTCCTTTGTAGTACATCCTCGGTCTCCGATGCTATCCATGGGTTTAAGCGTGCATACCACTCCACCCCCCTTGCTCCCCTCCAGTCTCGATCCCCCGCTGTCCCGGTGTTCGACGATGTGGTTGCTTATTTTACCGCTATCTTTGGCCAACTGGACGCCTCTCTCCGCCTCGATGACTCTGAGGATGTCTTCCCCCTCGGCGTGGGTGCTCTTGGACTGCAGGGTTGGTTTGACCAGCCGGCGGTTTGGAGGGCTATCCGCAGCTACCCTCTTTCAAAGGCCTGTGGGGCCGACTCCTTGCACGTCCGAATCCTTCGGGTGATGGCGGGCGAGGTTGACGCCCCCTGTAGCCTCTCCAAAACCTTGTCCTTCTTCTTCCAGATGTGCGTGGTCTGGGGACTAACCTCATGCCGCTGGAACTCTGCCATTATCACCCTGATCCCCAAGAAGGAGGAGTCGAGGATGATTGATGGATTTCGCCCTATTGCTCTTACTGAAATGTTTCGTAGACTCTTCGAGCAGTGTTTGGAAGGATACATCACGAGCTGAAGTGGCCTGACAGAAATGTCACACTGCCAAGGTGGATTCCGAACCCGCCCCTTGTCCCTCTCCCATGTCTTGCTTTCGCATGAGACGTGGGCCAAGGGATGGGGCCGCCGCGTCTTTCTTGACCTCCGGCAGGCATATGATCGAGTCTCCCTCAAGCTTATACTTTCTCGTCTTGAGGCGCAAGGTGCTGATGCAGCCCTCCATAGCATTATCCGGAGCCTGTTCAATCACTGTTCCTATCAGGTGGTTGTTAACGGCCTCGTTACCCCTTTGGTCTCCACTGAGCATGGCCTCTTCCAAGGCTCTCTCCTCTCCCCCTGGCTCTTTGACGTCTTTATCGATCCCCTCGCCGTCTCCTTTGATGAACAATTCAAAGAGTACGACTTTCCCCTCGGGCTTTTCTTCACAGACGATATTGCCCTTACCCCCTGCACTGCTGCGGAGGGCCAAAGGATGATTGACTTTTGCAAGGACTGGCTTCTGGTAAACGGTATAGAGCTCAATCCCAAGAAGTGCGGCTATGTTGGCCCTGCTGACTGCTTCGTGCTGATTGGGGGCGAACCCTGCCCGCGACCCCCCTCCTACATGTACCTGGGCATGCTGTATACCAACAAAGGGTTTGACTTTGCCAAACTCGCGTTGCAGAATGCAGTAAAGGCGGAACGTACAGTTGGGTTCTGCCGTGCTCGTGGTCCTCTCTGGTCGCCAATGGTCAAGTTGGCCATCATACAGATATTCATTAGGCCTCAGCTGGAGTATGGCCTTCCCCTTCTACGTGCTTCCTGTCCGGCTACTACCACGGCGCTTCAGGTGTTGAAGCATCCCGAGAAGGTCTTTGATGACACTGTTGCTTGGGCGGTTGGATTTTCCGGCTGTCCCTTGCTTGGCAGTTCGATTCTTGGTCTTCCCTCCTTCCTTTGTCGTACGTCAGACCTCTGCTGCATGTTCTAAGCCCATCTGGATTGGTGTAGCAAGTCCGGCATCAACCCCATTGGCCCCCTTAGCGAGCACTTTGTCACGCATCCTCCGGGTTCTATTATTGACAAGTTCCAGTGTTGGACCTCTTGGCTTGACTTCCTCGACTGGTACTGGGACCTTCATCCCCAGGTTCGCAAGACTCGCTCGCTCCGCTCCTTCCTCCAGTCCTTCCTTTGGGATCAGTTGCTGCAGGAATGGGCTTCCTCCTCCCAGGCTCTCGTTCGGTACATCACTCCCAAAGGCCGTTTACGGTCTAGGGGCGCCGATCGTGTCCTTTCCTTCCTCCCCTGGCTTGTGCATTCTGCGCTCGCTTGGCGTTATGGCTACTTTGGCCAACCCCGCCCCTGCCCCTGTGGAGATAAGTTTCATCGTGGCCATCTCCTCAGGTGCGGTCTTCTCGATGGTTCCTATTCCGCATTCCGAGGCTCTTCTGATTGAGATGAACAACTCGATTGGTTTACCAATGACGAATGGCAGGATGAACTTCGCGCTTACCCTCTTCATGCTCTTCATGAAACAGCCTACCACTCTATAGACGCCATGTATAATTCTGGTGGTCATCTCGTGGTTGAGTTCTGCCTGACCGAGATTATGAAGATGCTGGGGTGATCAAGCGATCGCACATTTTCTTTATCTCTTTCTTTTCCCTCATTTGCCCAGTTGGTTCCCTTGTTGTTGAGAGCACATTGAGTTATTTATCTCATATTAGCCATTTGGAGTTTGGGTGTCGATACGGTTCCTGTAGTTGGCACCGGGCAAATGTGTATTATATCTTAGCCTTCTCTTCTTTGCTTTTCACATTTATTATCTCTACGGCTGTAACAAAATGGTTTTATCCAGCCCATCCCTAGGGTGGTCACCTCTCTGACCTTTGTCTTGTACTTCTTAGCTAGTTGCTTACTTCGCTGGCCTTGTTTTGCTTTTCTCATCTTAGGAGTCTTTTTCTTTTGTTGCTCCGATGTACCCTCTCTTCTCTACAATGAATAAATTCTATCTTGAAGCCTAACCCTAGCCACTCATGTGATGTCCCCTTTTGGCTAGACTCGGCTTTACGGCCCGAAGCTATTCCTAATTAAGAAAGCAGTCACTCTGATTAGCTAAGCCTCCTATCGGGTATAAATTCCCCCCTCCTCATTATTTTTTTGTTGCACAAACAAAGGTCACGTGACCAACATTTCACAATTTCACATAAACAAACAAATACACCTCCGCCTATTCTGGCAATGTCGGTCACCTCCTCCATCGTCGGCGATGACGGCTCCACTGCTCATCTCTTCACATGCTTCAGCGCCTCCCTCCGCTGTGCTGAATGCTGCGGTGTCGGTCTCCTTTCCCTTGACTTTGGTGAGGGTAGCCTTACGGCGATGTACAGGTCGTGCGGGGATGCACAACTGATATCGGCGTATTTATCTTCCCTGTGCAATGTGGAAGATGATGAGGAGATTGCGATCTCTTTCAATTTGGACCATGATGCCCAGCGCCCGCCCTTCTCTCCCATGCCCCTGCCCTTCTCTCCTATGCCCCCGCCCCTTAATCAGAACAAGCGCGGTCGCCCGAACACTAGTTTGAGAATGACCCCAACAGCTGGTCGAGCGGGCCCCTCAGTCAACCCTGATTTGGTCTTGGAGATGGCCATGATAAGGAAGCAGATTTCAGATCTGCTGACTCAGGTAGCCAATTTGGCCAAGATCAACACCCAGCTGATGGCGTAGCTTGCTGCGCACTCTGCACCCACTGCCCCCTCGTCATCTGGTACTCCTTCAGGAAGTACCCCTGCCTCTCCTTCCACATCCGCCCCCCCCAAGTCCTCGGCCCTCCCTCCTACTGGTCCTGCCACAAACACGCGGTCGAAGGCCCAGAAGCGAGCAGACAAGCAGGCCGCTAAAGCCACCATGTCATAGTCTGGTGTACTACCAAAGGAGGCAACTCCCATGGTCACGCCTTCGGCCGCTAAAGCCGCCACATCACAGTCTGGTGCGCTGCCAAAGGAGGCAACTCCCACGGTCACGCCTTTGGCCGCTAAAGCCGTGCCCCCTAAAAAGGGTAAGGCCAGGGCTCCTGAGCCAGTGCTCCAGGCTATGCCTGTAGGACCCAGTACCACCAGTCCGTCTTCGTCCCCCACTTCGGCCCCGCCCCCTCCAAATCATACGCTGCCGCCGCCAAGAAGGTTTTTATCAAAGATAGGACCCAGGCCTACTCCAAGCCGGAGAGTGCTACTGCTGCTGCCCCTCTCTCGCGCATGACCCGCAAGTTGACCTCTCATTTATCGCCGACTGAGAAGTGCGCTTGGCTGCAGTGCGTTTACATCGATGGGTTTGCCCATCTTAAGATCAGACAGATTCGGAAGAACTTGTACAACGTCCATGTAATGTTGTCAAAAGTTCTCAACATGTCATACATCTCGGCGTTGATCATCAAATTCCTTCTCCACCCTGATTATGTCACAGCGTTTCAAAAGAAGATGAAGGCGCTTGAGTTCCCGCGCTTCCACACAACAAGAACGCCACGGAGGCCGTGAAGGCACGGGTCCTCCAATCCTTCTATGCTCAGGTCTGACAGTTAGCTGGCGATGCTACTGTGAAGAGGCCCGAGGTGCAGACCTTCTATAAGGCGTGGGCTACGGAACTCGGTCTCACCCTCCCCTCCCTTGCTCTCCCGATGGCTGGCCCTGCTTCGAAGGCAGGTAGTACTGTGGCCATAACTGGTGAGATAGCGATGGATTTGGAAGCCGAAGCTTCCTCTTCAGGTGCTTCCCACGCTGTTGGCGCTAACGCACCTGGCCCCCAATGAGAGTCGGGTTCCTCAATGTACACAGACTACCCCAGGACAAGTTCGATGTGCTCAGTCGGTTGATTGGTCCTGCCCTCGACGTTCTTTTCATATGTGAAACGTGGCACATTCCACTGCATCCCTCTCCACTCGTTCACATGTCCTCCCCCATGGCATCGCACAGAATCGTGGGCCACCAGAATGGTGGCCCGTGGTCCTTGTGTCAAACCACTTCGCTCCTCTCATTTCTGGGTCCTCCACCAACCCCTTCCATATCCGGCTCACATTCCTGGGCCTGGCTTTGGTCGGGGTATACGCCCCCCCCTCTCTTCCTATTAGTGGCTTCCGTGATCTTGTGTCTGGTCCCTTTCTGGGTAAGGTACTTTTGATCGGTGACATCAACACCTGTTTCGGTGCCCGCCTAGGTGACACCACCTCTGGTCCTCATGATCAGATAGATGTCATTGACACCTCCTTGATGACATGGTCATTACAGCACCTGACTCCAGTGGCTGGTTCTACGCGCGTTGACCAAGCATTTGCCACCGCATCCCTCCACGCGTCCCTCACCTGCTCCACCCCTCCTGTCTCTACTGACCACCCCTCCCTTCTCACTGTCTCCTTCTCCTTCTCCCCCTCGCCAATTACTGCCTTGGCTGGCATTCGCCGTTACTCTGCAAAATATCTGACCGACCCAGTCATTTAAGCTCATCTTCGGGAAACAGCGGATATCATTTGTGATACCGTTGTCAGGTCCATTTACTCTGTCCAGGACCATGTAGCTGGCTTTTGCTCTGTGGAAGATCGCCAGCAATTCGTGGATTCCCAGAATGCCCTTTTGACCTCTGGTCTACAGTTAGTTTGTGAGGACATTCTTGGCTCGTATGATGCAAGAGAAATTAGGGCGGCGCTGCTCCCTCGGCGGGACCTCCTTCACAGTGCATTCTCAGTTTCTGATGCCATCTGTGGTTTTAAGCGAGTGTACCGCTCCACCCCCCTCGCTCCCCTCCAATCTCGATCCCCCACTGTCCCAGTGTTTAATGATGTGGTCTCTTACTTTACCACTATCTTCGGCCAGCTGGATGCCTCTCTTCGCCTCGATGACTCTGAGGATGTCTTCCCCCTTGGCGTGGGAGCTCTTGGACTGCAGGGTTGGTTTGACCAGCTGGCGGTTTGGAGGGCTATCCACAGCTACCCCCTCTCGAATGCCTGTGGGGCCAACTCCTTGCATGTCCAGATCCTTCGGGTGATGGCGGGCGAGGCCGACGCCCCCTGTAGTCTGTCCAAAGCCTTGTCCTTCTTCTTCCAGATGTGCGTGGTCTGGGGGCTCACTCCCCGCCGCTGGAATTCTGCCATGATCACCCCGATTCCCAAGAAGGAGGACTCCCAGACGATTGATGGATTTCGCCCTATCGCTCTTACCGAAATGTTTCGTAGACTCTTCGAGCGGTGCTTGGAAGGTTACATCAAGAGCCGAAGTGGCCTGACAGAAATGTCATGCTGCCAAGGCGGCTTCCGAACCTGCTTCTCGTCCCTCTCCCATGTCTTACTTTCGCATGAGACGTGGGCCAAGGGATGGGGCTGCCGTGTCTTTTTGGACCTCCGGCAGGCATATGATCGAGTCCCCCTCAAGCTTATTCTTTCCTGTCTTGAGGCACGAGGAGCTGATGCAGCCCTCCTTAGCATTATCCGAAGCCTGTTCAACCACTGTTCTTATCAGATGGTTGTTAATGGCCTCGTTACCCCTTCGGTCCCCACTGAGCATGGCCTCTTCCAAGGCTCTCTCCTCTCCTCCTGGCTCTTTGATGTCTTTATTGACCCCCTCGCCGCCTCCTTTGATGGAGTACGACTTCCCCCTCATGCTCTTCTTTGCAGATGATATCGCCCTTACCCCCCGCACTGCCGCAGAAGGCCAAAGGATGATTGACTTTTGCGAGGATTGGCTTCTGGTGAATGGTATGGAACTCAACCCCAAGAAGTGTGGTTATGTTGGCCCTGCTGACTGTACCGTGCGGATTGGGGGTGAGCCCTGCCCGCGACCCCCCTCCTACGTATACCTGGGCATGCTGTATACCAACAAAGGGTTTGACTTTGTCGACCTTATGTTGCAGAATGCTGCTAAGGTGGAACGAACTCTTGGGTTCTGCCATGCTCGTGGTCCCCTCTGGTCGCCAATGGTCAAGTTGGCCATCATATGTACTTTCATCAGGCCTCAGCTGGAGTATGGCCTCTCTCTTCTACAAGCCTCCTGTCCTGCTACTACCACAGGGCTTCAGGTATTGAAGCATCCTGAGCAGGTGTTTGATGAAGCTGTTGCTTAGGTGGTCGGATTTTCTGATCGGCCCTTGCTTGGCAGTTCAATTCTTGGCCTCCCCTCCTTCCTTCGTCATACGTCGGACCTCTACTGCATGTTCCAAGCCCACCTGGATTGGTGTAGCAAGTCTAGCAACAACCCCATCGGCCTCCTTAGCGAGCATTTTGTCATGCGTCCCCTGGGTTCTATTATTGATAAGTTCCGGCATTGGACCTCCTGGCTTGACTTCCTCGACTGGTACTGGGACCTTCGTCCCCAGGTTTGCAAAGCTCGCTCGCTCCGCTCCTTCCTCCGGTCGTTCCTTCGGGATCAGCTGCTGCAGGAATGAGCTTCCTCCTCCCAGGCGCTCGTTCGGTATATCACCTCCAAAGGTTGTTTGCGATCGCGGGGCACTGACCGTGTCCTTTCCTTCCCTCCCCGGCTTGTGCGTTCTGTGCTTTCCTGGTGCTATGGCTATTTTGGCCAACCCTGCCCCTGCCCCTGTAGAGATCGGTTTTATCATGGCCATCTCCTCAGGTGCGGTCTTCTCAATGGTTTATATTCTGCGTTCCAAGGTTCTTCCGATCGAGATGAACAGCTCGATTGGTTTACCAGTGACGAATGGCAGGAGGAACTTCGTGCCTACCCTCTTCATGCTCTTCATGAGACAGCCTACCACGCTACAGATGCCATGTGTAATTCTGGTGGCCATCTTGCAGTCGGGTTCTGCCTGACCGAGATTACGAAGATACTTGGGTGATCGAGTGATCACACATTTTCTTTACTTCTTTCTTCTTCTCGTTGGCCCGGTTGGTTCCCTTGTTGTTGAGAGCGCATTGAGTTATTCATTTCATATCAGTCGTTTGGTGTTTTGTTGTCGATGCGGTTTCTGTAGTTGGCACTGAGTGAACATGTATTATATCTTAGCCTTTCCTTTCTTTGCTTTTTGCATTTATTATCTTTACAGCCATGACAAAATGTTTTTATCCAGCCCGTCTCTAGGATGGTCACCTCTCTGGCCTTTGTTTTGTACTTCTTAGCTAGTTGTTTTACTTCGCTGGCCTTGTTTTGCTTTTCTCATCTTAGGAGTCTTTGTCTTTTGTTACTCCGATATACCTTCTCTTCTCTACAATGAATAAATTCTTACTTGAAGCCTAACCCTAACCCTGACTGGCCTAACTCTCCCAGGTGTGGTGAGTAAAGGACTTATATGTGAGGTGGGAGGAGACCCCCATACCCCACTACTCAAGCCTGCAGGCCTTGATCATATTGTCATATCAGCTCCTGGTTTTAGTTGAGTGTAGCCAAGATACCTAAAATGGGTAGCCTCGGGCCCCCTGATACCCCCTGACGACTGAAGCCCAACCCTGCTGATTACCAAAAGAAGCCGAGAGTGAAACCTACTACAAAACCATACCACACCAATCAAAAGGCCCCACTGAAGCAGCACCTGCCCTTGCCATAACAATCATCTCCAGTCTGACACCCCACTGGTTCACTGTTATTATTCTTCCTCCTATCTGTGATGGCCATCTCCCCTCCCATCCCAACAACATCTGAAAAACAGTCACCTACACCAGAACCATACTCGCTGGAAAGCTTGCCAAAGCCAGAGAGCCCACCACAGATACTGAGGACCTGTAGGTAATCTATACTGAGCACTTGATGCCCAAAGTCAGCCGACTCCCTATGTAGCCCAAGATACACTGAGACAACTCCCTATTGGTGATGGCAAAAGGAAGAAGGTGCCACACCAAAACAGGTATACCCCAGATACTGCTGAAGATACCAGAATTGCGAAAAAGTGAAAGAAGTACCAATCCAATACCAATAATGGGGCAACTCATCATTATTGCTCTCCTCCCACTATGCCCCTGCAGATACAGTAAACCAACCCGAGGTAGAGAGGGTAATAATAGGGGAAAGGGGACTCAGAAGGTCACCTACCAAATCTTGTAACTGATTTGGTAGCAGAGAAAGGAGCTGTCCACTGCTCTCCCCATTGGTGACTTCTGTGATCTTATATCTGGTCCCTTTCTGGGTAAGGCCCTTTTGATCAGTAACATCAATACCCGCTTCAGTACCTGTCTTGGTAATGTCAACTCTCGTCCTCGAGATTGGAGTGATATTGTTGACACCTCATTGATGATATGATCATTGAACTACCTGAAACTGATGGCTGGATCTACATATGTTGATCATATATTTGCCACCATGTCCCTTTATGTGTCTCTCGCCACCAACCACCCCTCTCTCCTCACTGTCTCCTTTCCCTTCTTTCCCTCACTGGTAGCCACTTTGGCTGGCATCCGTTGTTACTCTGCAAAATATCTTACTGATCTGGTTGTTCAAGTATACCTTTAGGAATTAGTGGATATCATTTGCAATACCATTGTCAGGTCCATTTACTCCATTTGAGACCATGTTGCTGGCTTTTACTCTGTAGAAGATTGCTAGTATTTTATAGATTCTCTCGATGCTCTCTTAACCTCTAGTCTATATTCAGTCTGTAAGAATATTCTTGGCTCATATGATGTAAGGGAAATCAGGGCAGCACTGCTCTCTTGGCAGGACCTTCTTTACAGTGCATTCTCTATCTTCAATGCTATTTATGGTTTCAAGCGAGCATACCTCTACCCCCCTACTCCTCTCCAGTCTCATTCCCCTGCTGTCTTGGTATTCAATAATGTGGTTGCTCATTTCACTACTATCTTCGGCCAACCAAATGCCTCTCTCTACCTTGATGACTCTGAGGATCTCTTTCCTCTTGGTATGGGAGCTCTTGGGCTGCAGTCTTCATTTGATGATACTGCAGTTTGGAGAGCCATCTATAGCTACCCCCTGTTGAAGGCCTGTGGGACTGACTCCTTGCACATCTGGATCCTTCAGGTGATGGTGAGTGAGAAGGATGCTCTCTGTTACCTGTCCAAAGCCCTGTCCTTCTTCTTTCAGATGTGCATAGTCTGGGGGCTCACTCCATACTACTTGAACTCTGCCATTATCACCCCAGTCTCTAAGAAGGAGGAATCGTGGACGATTGATGTATTTTCCCATATTGCTCTTACCAAAATGTTTTGTAGGCTCTTCAAGTAGTGTTGGGAAGATTATGTCAAGAGCTGAAGTAGTCTGACAGAAATGTCACACTGCTAAGGTGGCTTCTGAACCTACTTCTCATCCCTCTCTCATGTCTTGCTTTTGCATGAGACTTGGGCTAAAAGATGGGATTGCTACATCTTTCTTGACCTTTGGCAGGCATATGATAGAGTCCCCCTTAAGCTTATTCTTTCCTGGCTTGAGGTGTGAGATACTGATGTAGCTCTCCTTAGTATTATCCGAAGTCTGTTCAATCACAGTACCTATCAGGTGGTTGTTAATGGCCTCATTACTCCTTTGGTCCCCACTGAGTGCAGCCTCATCTAAGGCTCTCTCTCTCTCCCCCTAGCTCTTTGATATCTTTATTGATCCCGATGCCATCTCCTTTGATGAGCAGTTTAAGGCATATGACTTCCTCCTCAAGCTTTTCTTCACTGATGATATTGCTCTCACCCCCAGCACTATAGCAGAAGGGCAGAGGATGATTGACTTTTGTGAGGATTGGCTCTTAGTGAATGGTATAGAACTTAATCCCAAGAAGTGCGGTTATGTTGGCCCTACTGACTATATTGTGCAGATTGTGGGCAAGCCCTACCCATCACCCCCCTCTTATATATACCTGGGCATACCATACACCAATAAAGGGTTTGACTTTGTCAATCTGGTATTATAGAATATGGCAAAGGCAGAATAAACTCTTGGGATCTGCTGTACTCATGGTCCCCTCTAGTTGCCAATAGTCAAGTTGACTATTGTTCAAATAATCATCAGACCTCAGCTGGAGTACAGTCTCCTCCTTCTATATGCCTTCTGTCTGGCTACTACCATGGAGCTTTAGGTATTGAAATATCCCAAGTAGGTCTTTGATGATACTGTTGCTTGGGTGGTCAGATTTTCTGGCTATCCCTTACTTGGCAGTTCAATTCTTGGCCTCTCTTCCTTCCTTTGTCATATATCGGACCTTTGCTATATATTCCAAGCCCATCTGGATTGGTATAGCAAGTCTGACAACAACCCTATTAGTCTTCTTAGTGAGCACTTTATCACACATCCCCCAGGTTCTATCATTAACAAGTTCTGGCATTGAACCTCTTGACTTGACTTCCTCAACTGGTACTAGGACCTCTGTTCCCAGGCCCATAAGTCTCACTTGCTCTGCTCCTTCTTCTAGTCATTCCTTCAGGATCAGCTGCTCCAGGAATGGGCTTCCTCCTCCCAGACACTCATTCGGTATATCACCTCCAAAGACTGCTTATGGTTATGGGGAGCTGACTATATTCTCTCCTTCTCCCTCCAGCTTGTGTACTCTGCTCTTGCCTGGCATTATGGCTACTTTGACCCACTCCACCCCTGCCCCTGTGGAGATAAGTTTCATCATGGCCATCTTCTTAGGTACAGTCTTCTTGATGGTTCTCATTCTACATTCCAAGGTAATTCTGATTGTGATGAATAGCTCGATTGGTTTACCAATGATGAATGGCAGAAAGAACTTGGTACCTACCCTCTTCACACTCTTTACGAGACAGCCTTCTATGCAATTGACACTATGTGTAATTCTAGTGGCCACCTTGTGGTCGAGTTCTGCCTGACTGAGATTATAAAGATATTTGGATGATTGAGTAATCATACATTTTCTTTATTTTCTTCTTTTCCCTCATTTGCCTAGGTTGGTTCTCTTGTTATTGATAGTATATTGAGTTATTATCTCATGTTAGTCACTTGATGTTTGGATGTCAATATGGTTCCTGTAGTTTGTGCCAGACATTGTGTATTTTATTTAGTTTCTCTCTTCTTTGCTTTTTGCATTTATTATCTCTATATCTGTGACAAAATGGTTTTATCCAGTCCATCTAAAGAGTGGTCACCTCTCTGGTCTTTGTTTTGTACTTCTTAGCTAGTTGCTTACTTCACTAGCTTTGCTTTACTTTCCTCATCTTAGGAGTCTTTGCTGTTTATTGCTCTGTGGAATCTTATCTTCTCTATAATGAATAAATTCTTACTTGAAGCCTAACCCTAACCCTAATGTGTTATCTCCATTTGACTAGACTTGGCTTAATGGCCTGAATCTATTTCAAATTAATAAAGCAGCCACTTTGATTAGCTAAGTATCTCATTAAGTATAAATACCCCCCTTCTACTTTATTTTTTTCATTACATAAATAAAGGTTATATGACTCATATTTCACAATTTCACAAATATAAATAAACATACCTTCACTTATTCTGGCAATGTTGGCCACCTCCTACATCTTCTGCGATGACAGCAATACCACCTGCCTCTTCATGTACTTTGGTGCTTCTCTCTACTGTGCTGAATATTATAGCATCAGTCTTCTTTCTCTCAACTTTAGTAAGGATAGCCTTATAGCAATGTATAGGTTGTACAGAGATGTATGACTGATATTGGCATATTTATCTTCCCTATATGATGCAGAAGATGATGAAGAGATTACAATCTCTTTCTATTCAGATCATAATACCCAATACCTACCTTTCTCTCTCACACTCCTACTCCTCAATTGAAACAAGTATAGTCACCCAAACTCTAGTTTGGAAATGACCCTGACTATCAGTTATGCAGGCCCCTCAGCTAACCCTGATCTGATCATGAAGTTAGCTATGATAAGGAAGCAGATCTCAGATATGCTAACTCAAGTAGCTGAACTGACCAAGATTAATACCCAGCTAATAGCACAGCTTACTGTATAATTGGCGCTCACTGTTCCCACATCTTCTGGTACTTCTTTGGGAAGCACTTCTGCCACTCCATCCACATTTGCCTCCCCCCTAAGTCCTTGGTCCCCCCTTCTACTGGTCCTGTCACAAATATGCAGTTTAAGGCCCAGAAGTGAGTAGACAAGTAGAGTACTAAAGCTATTGCATTGCCATCTAGTATACTGTCAAAGAAGGCAACTCTCATGACAGCACCTCCAGCTACCAAAGCTATATCCTCTAAAAAGGACAAATCCAAGACCCCCAGGCCTATGCCCCAAACTATATCTATGGGATCTAGCACTACTGGTCTGTCTTCATTCCCTGCTTCAATCTCCACCCAATCCAAATCATACACTTCTACTACCAAGAAGATCTCTGTCAAAGATAAGACCCAGGCCTATCCTGAGACAGAAAGAGTAGCTACTACTGCTTCCCTTTCATACATGACCTATAAGTGAATCTTTCATTTATTGCTAACTGAGAGAGGTGCTCAGCTGAAGTATATTTACATTGACAGGTTTACCCATCTTAAGATCAGGTAGATCTAGAAGAACTTGTACAATATCTATATGATATTGTCAAAGGTTCTCAATATATCATGTCTCAGCATCAACCATCTAATTTCTTTTGCACTATAATTATGTCCCAGCATTCCTAAAGAAGATGAAGGTGCTCAGGATCTTGATGCTCTCAGCCTCGGACCCTGCACTTCCCTACAACAAGAATGTCATAGAGTCCATGAAAGCTTGGGTCCTCCAATTCTTCTATGCCTGGGTCCAATAGTTGGCTGGTGATACCACTGCAAGGAGGTCTGAGATACCAACCTTCTACAAGGTATGGGCCACAGAACTTGGCCTCACCCTCCCCTCTCTTACCCCCCTGTCAGCCAGCCCTACTTCAAAGAAAGATAGTACTGTAGCTATGTCTGAGAAGATGGTGATGAATTTGGAAGCTGAGACTTCCTCTTCAGGTACTTCTCATACTGTTGGTACTAATGCACCCAGCCTCTAATAAGAGTTGGGTTTCTCAATATATACAGACTAACTCAGGACAAGTTCAATATACTCAGTCAGTTGATTAGTCCTACTCTCAATATTCTCTTTGTATGTGAAATATGATATATTCTGCTCCATCTCTCTTTGCTTTTTCACATATCTTCTCTCCCCAGTATTATATAGGATCATGGGTCACCAGAATGGTGGTCTTATGGTCCTTGTTTTAAACCATTTCACCTTACTTGTCTCCAGGTCCTCTGCTGATCACTTCTATATCTGGCTTATATTTCAGAGCTTGGCTTTGGTTGGGGTCTATACCCCCCCCTCTCTTCTCATTGATAGTTTCTGACATCTCATATCTGGCCCATTTCCAGGTAAGGCTCTTTTGAATGGTGAAATCAATACCTTTTTTTTTTTTTTTTTTTTTTTTTTTTATAGTCACTTGGACTCCTTTCTTTATTAATACACCTATCTATTCTCTATATAATATATAGTATAGTGTCCACCCCTATCCGATCTCCCTAGGGGGCCCTCCTCTCCACTCCTCTCCTCTACCCTCTCTTGATAAAAGACCACTTTGTCTAATACTATCTCTACCCACCCACCACTTTGCTCATAGATTCCTTCCACCAGACAGCAATATCGACCACCCTGTGGACCCCAACCAATCCACCACCCAGTCAGCAGATCCCCCAACAACCCCTCCCACCTTAACAACTTCTCCTATAGACTCATCTGTTGTCCTTTCTTGAAAACAAAGAGCCAATGTCCAGCCAACTCTATCTATACTGCTAAAACCCACCCTACAGTAAGTCAACCATTGCTGACACCTCTCACTAGTCGAGCTTTCAAATTCTCCCAATGATCTCACTCTCTATCCAGCCTTCTCACCACTCTTAACCAGATCCCTACCACTATCCAAAAGTTCTCCAGAACCTCACACTCTCCTAGTCAATGTTGTGGCATTTGTACAAATCCCCCAACCTGCCCTATATTATAACACTCCTCACAATATAATTGGCCACCATCTACCAGATGCTTTGCCCAGAAATTCAACATGATATTTCTTTATAGTATTTGCCACCATACTATCCAGAACTTGGAAGGAAGCCACCTTGCACTTCAGCACTCTAAGACCAGACTCTTGCCCAGTCCTACTCCTTGCCAATCCTTACTACCTACTTACTACTTGGTCAAAGATCCTGGCCAAGTCCTTGCTGATACTCTACTCTTTCACTAATATCAAACTCAGCAACTAAAATACCCCCCAGAAGTAGTCTGTCCCATCACTACATAGCTAGTCCCCACAGCTCCTCCCCCTCATTATCTTGCCAGCACAGATCTATCTAGTGTGTTCTATCCACCACCCCCCACTAGAAGCCTATATACTATAGCCATCAGCTATTATTCAGATCTACCAGAGAGAGAAAATCTCCCCAGCTCCTTTCTCCGCTACCTTACCGGTTACAAGGTTTGGTAGGCGACCTTCCGAGTCCCCTTTCCCCTATTATTACTCCCTCTACCTTGGGTTGGTTTGCTGTGTCTGCATGGGCATGGTGGGAGGAGGGCAATGGTGATGAGTTGCCCCTTTATCAGTGTCAGATCGGTGTCTTTTACACTTTTTCGCAGTTTCTGGTGCCTCTGGCTGCGTCTGGGGTATACCTATTTTGGTGCGGCACTTTCTTCCTTTTGCCGTCGTCAACAAGGTGTCGTCTCTGATGTATCATGGGCTACGTAGGGTGTCGGCCGACCTTGGGCATCAAGTGTCAGTGTAGGTTACCTGCAGGTTATTCGGTGCCTGTGGTGGGGCCCTCTGAGCTTTGGCGAGCTTTCCGGTGAGCGCGGCGCTGGCGTAGGTGACTGCTTTTCGGGTGGAGTCGGGATGGGAGGGGAGATGGCCGTCACAGATAGGAGGAAGGGCGATAATGGTGGACCAGTAGGGTGCCAGGCTGGGGGCGGTCGTCAGAGCTGGAGCAGGTGCTGCTTCGGTGGGGCCTTTTGATTGGTGCGGCGCGGTTAGGTGGTAGGTGACACTCTTGGCTTCTTTTGGCGGGTAGCGGGGTGAGGCCCCAGTCATCAGGGGGGGTCGGGGGGCCTGAGGCTACCCATTTCAGGCGTCTTGGCTGCACTCAACTGGAACCGGGAGCTGACACGGTAACATGATCGAGGCCTGCAGGCTTGAGTAGTGGGGTATTGGGGGTTTCCTTCCACCTCACGTGTAAGTCCTTTACTCACCTCATCTGGGAGAACCAGGCCCTATCCACCGTGTTGTACTTTGATGAGGGTTTTTTCTTTGCCTGTCATTCTCTTTGGGGTGGCAGGGGCTATTCTATTTGGCTCGGGCATGGCCTTGTACATACGTTGGGTTCTCAGGTGTGCGCTTTCGGTCGTTGGCATATGGTTGGGTTCCCCTGGTAGTAGGGAGAGCATGGTGCACAGAATGAGGTATGGGCCAACATAGGCCCTGCTGCGCCTGGCATGGTCGAGCTGCTGGACAATAGCTAGCCTAGGTTAATGGGGGGGCAGTGCTTGGTGGGTGGTGGGGGAGGGTTTTGGCCTATAT
>RBNI01002878.1:0-17254 GCA_003990745.1 Jimgerdemannia flammicorona
AAAAAAAAAAAAAAAAAAAAAAAAAAAAGAGGTACTGGTGCAGAGTGTGAGAGTGTTCTTTGAGTCTGTATAAGTTGCTGGAGTAATAGTTGTGGGTCTGGAGTGAGGGCTTGATAGATAGCTGTTTGTTGCTGTGTAGGTGTGTTTTGTCCTGATAGAGGTGCATCTCCTTCGGTGGTATATCTGGGATCAAATTCACTGAGATACTCCTCCTTCTCTTCAGTTTAGTCCCCATGTAATTGGGTTTGCTTGGTATCAAAGTAGACAGAATCAGTTGTATATCTGATTTCAGATGGACTTAATTCAAAGTCAAGTTCTGATTCAGTATTGGTTTTGGGTTCAGATAGGGCTGTAGCAGGGCCTGCTTCTGGTTTAAGATCAGGTAGTTGATGAAGGGTTTCTCTTGCTTCTTTTTTAAGAATATAGTGGGTCTTACTGTTCTGGAACCAGTAGTATAATGTGATCTTGGTCCTGGTATGGTGAAAGTCAGTAGAGTTTAGCCACTTGGCTACAGAGGCTTGGGCTTCATGAGGAACTAAGGCTAGAAAGACTGCTGATGGTTGTCCTAGGTCACTCGGATTTGTGGAGCTGACAAAACTCTTGTTGAGAAGAGTAAAGAAGACTCCTATAAGACCTTCTTCATCTTGACTTACTGGGTGTAGAGCAAGGAGTTCGGTGAATAGGGTTTCATCTATTTACTGATTTAACTGGAGTATTTCTTTCTTTGAATGAAGTTTGTCCCACTTGTTGCAGGTGTAGAGGTCAAATTGTCCTTATATATCAGGTTCAATTCTCTCTAGATTATCAGATAGTTCAGAATAAATTCCAGTTCAGAGGTTGGGCTTTATACCAACTTGTAGGAATTTGCAGAAGGATTTATAGTGGGGTGAGGAAGCATCTTGAAGTGGAATTGGATTGTAAACTGCTGCTACTAAGTTGTAAGAGAGTTGCTTTTTAGGGTAACTGTTACATAGTTCTGGAAGAGTTTTTTGGATATTCTGGAAGACTGTTTTCTTATAGTCAAGATCAATTTTGTATAGAGTACATCCTCTATGCTTATTGATTTCAAGATTGGGTTGATGTCTCAACCAAAGTCCTTTTTTGGACTAGTTCTGGGTGTTCAGGATTTTCTGTATTTCAGAAAGTTTGAGAAACTAAGACCAGCTTAGTTGAATTGGTGTATCACTGCAGATAATACCCAATTAGGAAATTTCGTAATGGGGTTAGGAGTGGGACCTAACAGGGAGCAGATTTACTTAAGAGTGGTTTGTGGGTTATTAAATAAGTTTATTCACTATTCATGATATTACTATACTAAGAGTAGTTGTGTGAAGAGATATTATAGAGAAGTGTTCAAGTCTGAGATTCTGAGGTCTGAGAGAGGGGGTATTTATACTAGTGAGGGCCTATCTGGACTATGCTAGATATGGATGTAGCACTTAGTGCCTTGCTGAGTCAGAATGCAGTCACATAGTACAAGTGTGATCTGATATGTCAAGAGATCATCTGACTGCTGAGTCAGTTCACAGTCATGTCATACAAGGCTAATCTATGACATCTTTCTCTACTACAATTCATGTTACACACACTTTTACAATACACTTTCAAGTCATTTATTGGAGAAAGATACTAAGAAGATGTCAAGCAGCAAGCAAGCTGACATGCATACTAGGTCAGGTGGACCTGGGGCTTTCGACTGGCAGCACATTGGAAGGGGGCATGGGCTGGGGATGGGGTCTTTTGGTGGCTCAAGTGGACTGGGTAGCTTGGGTAGTAGAGGTGGTACCAGTGGGGGGGCTGGAGGGCAGTAGAGATGGAGCTTTGCAGACATGCTGAGGGCTGGGGGTTGGCCGATGGGAGCCTGTAGTGATTAAGCAGGAGGGAAGGGGAAGCAGAAGGCTGGGGATACTGGGAGAGCTGGGCCTTCACTGGTAGGAGGTGGGGGAAGTGGAGGGACTGCTGGGGGTAGTGGCAGGACTACTGATGGTGGTGTGATGGCGAATCAGGAAAAAAAAAAGAGAGATGTGATAGCTGATAGCCAGGGGGGACAGGGGAGTCCAATGCGGAAAGGGGACCTGGCAGATGATGTGACGGGACTAGCGGTGGCCCCATTGCTCAAGAAGTCAATCTCAGAGTTCACAGCTACCTTGTGCTTCAGGGGCTTGGTGGTGATGGTGAGGATGGTCCTGGGGCTTATTTCGAGGCAGGTGGCTGGTGCGGCCTCGGTGAAGTTCTTGAAGGACCTAGAGGGGGTTGAGGTGGGCTTTGAGGAGGCTGGCCTACTGGATGAGGCCATGAAGACTGGAGTGGTGGTTGGAGAGGTAGTGGTTCCCATGGTGAGGTGCTTAAGGTGGGACCCCAGGGTGGTGCAGCTTCTGGTGAGGGGGGTGCCCACAGTGACTAAGGAGGAGACTAGAGGAGGGTGGAGGAGGTGATGGTAGAGTATGGTGATGTGGTGGACATTGGCTTTTAGTTGTAGGAGGGGATAACTTTCAGGATGGGTGATATCAATATCAGGATTCAGTTGGTGGGAAAGGAGGCTACAGGGAAGACAAGTGACTGGCCCTTGGTACTAATGTGGGGGGCCATTGTCTATAAGGTGTCAAGGGTGAAAGGGAGTGAAGAGGAGGAGGAGGACTTGTTGGAGGTGCTGGAGGAGTTGAGTGGTGCTGTGGAGAGGAGGGCAAAGGCCTGGAAAATGTATGAGGAGTTGACACATCTGGAGGTTGTGGGTGGGAAGCATATCTGTATGGATAAGAAGCAGTGGAAGCAGGCCCAGGGATGCAAGAGGCAGAGGGAGCTGTTGGCAAGTATGACAGGAGGGGTGAAGAAGAAGTTGGTTGAAGCTGAGGAGTCTGGAGGTACTAAGGCCAGTGTCTGGGCTGATAAAGGAGGAGAGGAGGTGGAGGTGAAGGAGGCAGGGATTGGGGGGATGCTGGACAAGAACCCATTTGCTGATGGTACCTTTGAATTGTGGGAGCCGGAGTTGGATGTCACCCCCCCCCCACTTATCAGGAGGGGCCCAGTTGGGAAGCAAGGGACAGCGGAGGATATACAGATGCAGGGGGCCCAGCAGGTGTGCTTTGGAGTCCCAGATGTGGAGCAAGGGGGTCAGGTGGTGGCAGTTGGTGAGGATGAGCTAGTGGATGTCCCTGAGAAGGAGTGGGATGAGGCTGCCAGTGTAGGAGCTGACACTACAATGCTGGATGCTGGGCAGCCAGGGACTCCAGGAGGGAAGGAGGTGGGGAACTTGTTGTGGATGCGCAAGGTGATGGATAATCTCATAGCAGAAGCTTTGAGAGAAGTAGACCTGTGGGCAATGCCTGAGGAGCATTGGGCACAGATTCTGCATAGTGATGGAATGGTGGAGATACTGAAGGTGGAGATTCTGGGTATTTTCCTGGAGGAGGAGGGGTATGAGGTTGATGAGGTAGAAGGCAGAGCTGGGGGTGGTTGCTGGTGAGCGGGCGGCCTACTGCTAGGCAGAGTATCATGGTTTGAGGCTCTGGTAGGAGGCCTGTCTGGAGTATCATAAGGAATTTGAGGAGCATGAAGATGGAGCAATGGTAGAACTTCTGGGAGAGTTGGTGGCACAGAAAGCCAGGGAGAGGGAACTAGCTGCTGAACATGACTTGGACTTGGTGCAGGAGGAGTGGAATGTGGACTTGTAGAGAATAGGACTATGATATATCATTATTCATCATGAACAGTACAACCAACATTTTCTCCTTAAATGTGAATGGGTTACGGGGCTCTGGGCAGTGTAAGAACATTTTTACTTGGCTCAAGAGATTGGAGGCTGATCTATTTTTACTACAGGATATTCGATGTAAGAATGAGGATGATCGGGTAGAGTGGACTAGGGAATGGAGTGGGGCTACTGCTTGGTTTAGAAAGATAGCGATTTTGGTGAGGAAGGGTAGAGGTGACTTGGGGAGAATCAGGAGCTAGGGTGATCACTTGGTCTGGAGAGATTAGCATCGGCCAGGATGGGAATTGGTGAAGGTGGGCTCTTGCTACTGCCCTGTGGCTAGGGGTGAGAGGACTGCATGGATTAGGGGGTTGCTGGAGGAGGGTATTCTCTTGGAGGAAGGGGTTGATGTGCTCGGTGGGGACTTTAATATGGATTGGGATCAGCATCTGAACAGGACTGATGGAGGGAGGAGTGCCAGGGGTAGAAGTGGAGGTCTGGATACATAGGAGGAGGTGGAGATATTAAGCTCCTTAGGGGATATGGGCAGAACAAGGTGGGGTGATGCCAGGGTCTACACACATTGGGTTAATGGCTTGGGCACAAGGATTGACTGGATTCTGACAGTGGAGTGCTGGGGTTCAGATGTTTGGAAGGTATTGGAAGTGGAGTGGTGCCCATGGTCTGATCACTGGAGACTGTTGGGGCAGGGGCAGTTTGGGGGGAGTGGAGATGGACCCAGACATTGGCGCCTTAACTCCTCCCTGCTGGCTGAGAAGGGGTTGTGGGAATTGTGGGTGGAGGACATTCAGGCAAAAGTTTTCAACTGGAGGTGTGAGGGTTTGCCTGTGGCTGCCTGCTGGATGAGATTAAAAGAGACTGCAAGGATTTATTAGGGAGGGGCTGGTAGAGAGGCTGGGAGGCAGCGGAGGAGGCACATGAGGTGTGCTTCCAGCAGGCTGAGGAGACTACAAATGGATTAGGCAGATTTGCTTACTGTTGTTGGGGTGGAGAATTGGAGGATTGAGAGGGCAAAATTGAAGATTGTGGAACTACAACAGGTGTTGAGGGAAGAGGAGGAGACTCATATGCGGGGCATGGCTGCTAGGCTATGGTAGCAGGGGCTTGAGAAGAGTGAGTGGCCTACTAGGTACTTATCTAGACTTCTCAAAGCTAGGAGAGTGCAACATCAGTAGGATGGGGTCCTGGATGCTGATGGGGATATGATATATGGCATGCAACAAATCTTAGGGGTGTTGAAGGAAAGATGGCAGGACTTGTGGAGTGAGGGAGAAGGGGGTACTGATGAAGTGGAGATTGCAGATACACTAGAAGAGTGGGGGCCACTGCAAGTAGATGGACTGGGTGACTTGATTTTACTGGTGCAGGGAGAGGAGATCCAGAGTGTCCTGGCAGCAACTAAACTTGGGACAGTGCCAGGAGAGGATGGATTACCATGGGACTTCTGGAAGAAGATGGTAAATGTCCCCAGAGTTTTGGGTGAGATGACTGCTCTCTGTGACCATGTCCTTCAGAGCGGTGAGTGGATTGGAGAGTAGGATCTCAGGCTGGTGGCCTTATTGTACAAAGTCAAGGGGAGGAGGGAAGACTGGAAGAACTGGAGGCCGATCATGCTTCTGGACATGGACAGGAAGATGGTGACTAAGGTGATTGTCATAAGGCTGCAGAAAGTTGCCCAACAGGTGCTGGGGGAGGAGTAGTGGGGCTTTATTGGGGGCAGACTTATAAGAGATGGGACTGTGTGGGTTCATGGTGTTATTGAAGGGGCCCAGACCTGTGGCCTAGATAGAAGGTTGGTCTTTTTGGACCAGAAGAAGGCCTATGACCATATAAGGTGGGTGTGGCTGGGCAAGGTATTGGACCAAATTGGGGTTCCCCCAAGATTTAGGGTCTCAATGTTGAGTCTGCTGGAGAGCAGTTGGGCAGCTCTGATATGTAATGGTCACCATGAGAGGGCATTTTCCTTGAGAAGAGGAGTTCCTCAGGGGGACCCTCTGTCCCCTATTCTTTATGCCCTTTCGCTGGAGCCATTGATGGATAGAATTCGCCAGAAGGTAGCAGGGCTCTCTATATATGGTATAGTGTGGAAGGTGGGGGCCTTTGCTGATGATATGGTGGTTGGACTTGGGTCTGTGGCAGATGTAGAGGCACTTCAGGAGACTGTGGAATAGTATGAGGCTCACTTGGGGCAAAGCTCAACTGGCATAAGTGTGAGATGATGGTGCTAGAGAATGGGCTAGTGGGTGGGGACGTCATTGGAACAATTGTCTCTACTGGTGAGGTGGTGTGGTATCTGGGCATCTTCCTCTCTGTATATGGTTCTGTCTTGCCACAAGTGTGGTGGGAGAGCAGGGTGAATATTTGGGGGGAGGCCCTTCGAGGATGGGGAGGCCACCATATCTCTCTAGCAGGGTGGGTGTCAATCCTGAATATATATTGGTTCCCTAAGCTGTGGTATGTAGCATATCACCTTGACTTCCCAGTGTGGGTAGTGAAGAAGCTGACAAAGATGGCTAGGGATTGGATTTGGGTGGATAGGAGGTCCCAGGTCAGTTGGGATATTCTTGTGAGACTGGTAGTCAGGGGAGGTCTTGGACTGGTGGACTTTCCTAAGAGACTGCACTGCTTGTGAGCCTGGTGGTTGAAGAGAGCTGTGGAACTGCAGAGCGGAGGTTGGATACCTCTGCTGCAGAAGGTATGGGAGATGCGAACATCCCCTTGGGGGTCCTCCAGAGATCTGCTCTCTTTGGTGGGGCTGAACGGAATTCAGCGGCTATAGTTCAAGGGCTTTTGGTGGGGTGTGGCTGATGGAGCACACTGAATTGATCTGCACTGGCAAGGCAATAAGGGGGAGGCAGTGTGGGGGCCTAATATGTGGCATTGGGATAGATTGCTCCTGGGGGGTGCTCTACTTACTACATTCAATATTGGGGAGAGAGTAGAGTATCAGCAGAGGCTTGGTCAGGATCTTTGGCCAAGTGGCTGGCAGGCAGCAGGGATTGGTGAGGAGTGGGACTGGGCCAGTATCTGGTCTTGGAGTACAGAGGTATAGAGGTGGCTTCCCCCTAAGTTCTGGGTGGTATGGTGGAGAATGTTATAGAGGAATGTCATGCTGAATTTCCATATAGGGTATTTGATAGAGGGTGGACAATTTGACAGTGAGGAGTGTTATGATGTTGGGCGAGCTGGGGGTCATGTACAGATACCAGAACATTGGCTGGGAGAGTGTGAGGTTTTGGGGGAATTTTGGACTAAAATAGGGAATAGACTGGATGTGGGGCATAGGCTGGTGGGGGAGGGGGGTCACTGGGAGGAATTGAGATCTCGGCTTGTGGGTGGGGTGGGTGATAGTTGGCTTACTGTAGGGTGGGTATTAGCAATATGGGTGGGACTGGTGGGTCATTGGCTTTTTGTATTTGAGGAGAGGCAGTAGTTGGGGCTGCAGAAGAAGGTGTTAAGGTGGGAGGGGCTGTTGGGGGATCTGCTGGCTGGATGGTGAGTGGGTTGGAGTCCTCAGAGGGGTCAACATCATAGTTTGGTAGTAAGGATCTGTAAGCAGAGTGGTGGGAGGGTGGAGATAGTGTTAGACAAAGTAGTCTTTCATCGGGAAGGGGTAGTGGGGGGGGGCCCCCCTAGGAGGATCAGATAGGGGGTGAGATCACTATATTTATATGGGATAGATGGGTATTAATAAAGGAATGGAGTCCAAGTGATTTTAAAAAAAAAAAAATAAAAAATACAAGGCTAAACTAACTATACTATGACTGCTAAGCTATTTATAGATTTAGGTGCTGTCTGGTTAGTCTTTGATGATATCACTATTGATGACATCATCACTGGCAAAGTCTGAACAGTTTTCTGACTTCTGATATCATCAGTTTCAAGATGTCGCACTTCTATCTCTTGCAAGATTAAGGCTGTCCTTGGTGGTGGTGGTTGTATAAGGATAACAGGTCTTGGTTCTCTTTTTTTTTGGTTTGCTGGCACATTTGCAAGAACTGGCCATTCTTGTCTAGGGCAAGGGCTCCCAATGTCGCAGCTGGGGATTCGAACCTTTTAGAAATGATATTTTCTGTAATTTGAGGCAATTTCTAGTAGTAATATCTGTCACATAGATGGCTTGAGATTGGTTTCGATGATGTCGGCTTTCTTGAGTTCAGATGAAGCATCTGTCACTCTCCAACGGAGGTGATACAGATAGAGCGAATGAAGTTATTCAAATGCGTTTTACTTCTGCTAAGTAATAAGGTCTTATATAGTCATAGTGTATTTTGGTCTTAAGTTGATAAGTGCAGTTTGTGAACCTTTTGATAGATGAGATAGGGTTCTTCTTGTCTTGATTTGAGTTTGGTACTTTTGGTTTCCTTTTATAATAGTACAGTATACCAAACTAGTTATAGTGGTTTAGAGTCAGTCTTATAATTATAGTACTTCTTTTAGTATTCTTGTATCTTGGCAGTGGGTTCTTGTGCTTGCTGGCATATTTCATGTAACTAGATGATCTCTTCAGTAACTTGTTTTGTAGTCTTACATGTGGTTTCCAAATTAGTTTTGAGGATGACATGCAATTTTGGTGGCTTAGAGATTGTGTACTTACAGTATGAGAAGATCTATCTGTATGAGTTTTCTGAATAGATATAATTCTATTTCTGGCTAAAATAGTGATTTGCACTTTATAAAATCTGTATTTTGAATACTTATTATATATTATTTAATAAAATCAAAAATTTTAGTAGATAATTTTTGATGTTTTTTAAATCTACAATTATATCTCTTTGACCAGTCATTGGTTTTCTTCAACTCAGTAGTACTTTCTGTCTAACTCTAAATATTATTAACTTCTTTCTATTATTTTTTAAATTCTATAAAAAGAAGAGTAATTTCTTATTTAATATTAAAGAGTTGAATATAATATTACTACTATAGTCAGTATTGAAGTAAATATTAAATTCTATATTTTACATATTAAAAGTATATTAGAAGAGAGTATGTATTTATATAGGTTTTAGAAGTATATATATATTTATATAGTCTCTTCTCAAGATTCTCTTTTTTTTTTTTTTTTTTTTTTTTTTTTTTTTTTATCTCACTAAGATTCTCTTTACTAAAACTGAATATGAGCTTTACTATATATTACATTACCAGGTGTATAACTTAAAAATCATTCAACTATATTACTCAAAAAAAACATAATTCAAAAAAACACTATGATACTATAGACTATCTTAGACCTTGGTACAAATAAGGTTTATAATATAGTGATGAATAATAAAATTTTTGAATTCCTATAATTTTAGAAATCAATTATTTCTTTTGTTTGAGTTAAATATTTAGATATTGTTTAAAGTTGGTCACTTTTTTTATATATTGAGAAAGAGAAAAGGAAGTCACTATTGGTTAGCAACAATGATGTCATCCAAATTGGTGACTTATTGGTTAATGTCACTATTATCTGCTATATTAAGATATCTAATTATTTATTAGACCTTATTCTAATTTCCAATCTCCTCGAAAAATTCGCGGACCATGTTAAATATGTGAAATACCTCGGAACTTCGAAAGCAATTGACGACACATTTGGATATCCTGACAATATTGCTTGCACAGTAAGTGGTACTTGTAGTCTCTCTGATGAGTAGCATTCAAACATTCATTGCAATCCCCCCTCCCCCAAATACATCTTATAGCAGGAAATGTCTCCCAAACCGACTGCACATTTGACCTTCCATCATGTTTCTTACGAGGTGGAACTTTCAAACTAGCACCAATCATCAAATTAATGCTGCGCATCTGACGCTTCTCTTTTTTCCAACCCTGCATAGAGTAAATAGACTGGACAAATGAACGTGGACTGAGAACGCGGACTACCGGGCCGGACGACTTGGACTGGAACCGAGATCAGTCTTGATGGTGACACTCACTCACTAGACGAGCAAACGTGGGCTTTCACTGGAGCGGTGGATCACGGAGATCGGTCTCAATGTCTCAATGGTGACACTAGAAATGTAGATTGGCGTTACATGATACTAGTCTCCAGATTGAGTTCCGTTGTTTGGAGCATTTAACCTCTTTCGGAGCAAATGATCCAACCGTAAACTCTTTCGTAAGATTTGTGAAATACTGTGCTACCTGAAGCCCACGTAGAGACTGGCGAAGCGGCTGAAAATTCACACGGGTGCTTCTTGGGACAGACGCGGAGTTGCTCATTAGGTATTGGCTAAGATCGAGTGGTTCCAGTTGACCGATTGATTATCTTATTTTCCGCTCCGTCAACAATAGCATCCACAAACACCATAGCCTACACGAAATGAATATATCGAATTATCGCATACGAGTAACGACGAAACCGTAATCCGTTGGATCTTTCAATTAGGAAGGTTGATAATAGTAAATTGCGTACATGCTATAGGAACAAATAAAAAGAAACGGAAAAATACCCCGTGCCATGGCTCATATTAAACTGCCACGACATTCCAACCATCCTTCACGTGTCATACCCCCTTCATGGACTTCGGAAGGCGGAAAAAAAATGTCGTTGTAAATCCTTTTATTCGACAGTTGTTTTAAGAGAAAAAAAAAGGTTTCAACAAACCGTTGTGTTAAGAGAAAACGAGCTTTTTTTTCTTGCCAGTAAGCTGTTGCGTCGAGAGAAAAAGAGTTTCCGTTTCTTGTCAACATGTCGAGAAGGAATTGGATATGCAAGTAACTGCTGATGCCTTTGGCCCATTTTTTCCTTTATTTTTTCTTTTCGCGACCCTTTGAATTTCGCAAGCTGCCGGTGTTCGAATCTGTTGTAATCACTCCCATATCGAGAAATTCTCGACCGTATTCCCACCATAATGTGATTTTACAAGTTGTGGCGCTCACCAATCCACGGATACCGGACCTCTAATATATTATCCGTCTGTAAGTACCTATAACGCCAAGAAGAAACGCGACTGTAATCGTAAGCTTGAACTGTGTATGACAAATACCTCCCGAGCTCAAAATAGTTTCAACCTGCATAATGTGAGAATGATAACATTTAACTGCACTACGGACAGTACCGAAGTAACCGAGCCGTTTCGAAAAGACGTTTTCGGAATTGGAATCTTGCATATTTTGTTTTTCAATAAATACATTTGAAAGAGTCAATCTTCATTTACTTGAATCAGCAATCTCTGAAGAATTATTGGCATCTCTCTGCCATTCACAGTATATACAATCAAACGGTTGTGAAGCTTTAAACTCATGCGAGGACAATCTCAGCGTGATATTGTTTAGTTACCGATAAACGTACTGTTATTGTCCCTTTTCTTTGGGATAAGGTGGGTATCCTCATAGAATTTGCTTACACTTTTTAAATGCGTCATGCATGCGCAATCCCAACACGTCTTTCCTCCTTCACCTCCTGCTGATTTCTTTCTACAAACGCTTTACTTGTGTCTTATACCACCATGTCGTTTGTCTGCACCTCTCCAGGATTATCAGTTATAACCTCAATCATCAACCAAATTCCAGATCTGGCGCCCTCCGAACACTTGCTCGACGCGGAGACGAGCCTAGCTGCCGCATCAGTCTCGCCGGATGATGGTTTGAATGCAGAGCTTCATTTGCAACCCACGCATGACGAAGCCACCACGACATTACCGCAGATAAAATCTCTGCTGAACTACCTATTGTCGGCAGACTTTGTCGTTCTTGAAGCACAGCTCAACGGAAGTGGAATGACAGAATTTGCCACAGATGTATGTCGCCCTCAACGCCGTTTTAAACGGCTCACTTCTGGTGGCTGAATCCCGCTGAAATATTGGATATGCCGCCGCGCGGAACGACGCCGCGCCCGAGTTGCCATCACTGCCATTACCCTTGGTGTCCTCCTTGGCTTCAACGGTTCTCGCCACCTCTACTGCGGCCCTAACAACTTTAGATAAATCGTTAAATCAATCATGTCTCTGAAAAATATGGAGGTCTATGACTAAGGCCATCATAATTTTGTTCAAACATCAATCTTAACTTCTGTACATCTTCATATATGGAAATCTCTATTAACTAATAGTGACAATCACCAGTATGAGATTTTACAACTCTTGTTTCTACATCTTCTGTTTGTTGCGTTTCATTTTTTTTTTTTTTTTTTTTTTTTTTTTAGTTAAAACTTATGCGCAATAAATGATGCTCTACAATCTAAAGTCCGAAAGCTTAATAACTCTATTCGAAGGGATTACATTTAAAGTATGGATTTTGAAAATTCGATCCCGTAATGCACAAAAGATTTTCTAAGGATGGGATGAATCACGGCGGCAGGAATTGGGAGTACAAATATTGTTAAAGGGAGGTTTCGTCTGTGGGAATCTCGTTGAAGGGATCTCAGCGGAGGGGTCTTGATGATCGGAATGTCACTGGAGTTTGACGAACGAGCTGTATGGATTCACGGGTACCTGTGGCTGACCTGCAGGGACAGTGGGGAAGGTATCGTTGTCATTTTCGGAAAAAGGAGAATGGCGTGGGCATATAAGCAATTAATTGCATTCTACCTTTTCAGGTTGGTCGAACTAATTACACCACTTGTGAGGTGAGCGTTTAGCGTGAACTTCTACATCTTGGTAATGAAATATGTTGAAACTTGACCATTTCAAAAAAAAAAAAAAAAAAAAAAAAAAAAAAGAGTTGCAGTCAAACTTTACTATAAATCTGCTACTTCTGGTCTGGACCTAGCAAATCTGAAACACCCATGTGATATTTGCTAGTAGGGGTCGCCCCAAGTGGAAACGTCCTCTGATTCTGGATAGGCGTCTTCCTTGTAACCGTTGTCCGCATTTAATTCAATATATATATATTTTTTACAAACTATCTATCTATCTCAACCTCTATTATAGCTACCTAGCTAAGCCACTACATTATCTCTGCTGTATCCATATATTCTCAATCAACTCTGCAATCTGACAGTTTCAAGCTAAGAGCCTGTACCAAATGTGACGAGGACATATGTACGATCGAACCCTACCAACCTCCATCTCGTCCATTTTTTTTTTTTTTTTTTTTTTTTTTTTTTGCGGATACAATAACGAATTTATCGAGTTGATGCATTTAACCTCGAAAGTATGTTGGAACCGTGTTTGCAGCTTTATGTTAAGTTCCTGGGCATGTTTGTCCAGCCATCCCATCCCCTGTTGTATCTTCGGGCAGCCCTCAAGTACTTGTTCGAGCAATCGAGTTCCGTCCAGTCCGACCCGGTGGGGTAATTACTTATGTAAATTGAGCCGGAACACGCAAGAAACAACGTACGTATGCGGTCTTTGGGAATGGCGCAATCATTGACAGCGAGCCCTCGTCGAACTGTTGTTCAATACGTAGAGATGCTATGGTACACCACGGGTAAGCATTCCAAAGCTCGCTAGCATGGATTTCCAACTGCTGTGTTTCAAGTCGCACATAACTTTGCAACGCAGCCACCTATCTGTTTTTCACTTCAAGCCGAACTTCTACATCTTGGTAATGAAATATGTTGAGCAGGGCTCCCTGAAGAACAAGGGTCGCCGAATCTGGAGTCGCGTACTGTTTGTTCGGCAATGGAAGCGAAGGGAAAGAATAAGATCCCAAGATCGCATTTGGAAAAAAGGATCCCGCGATCTCTGTCATGGTATTTGTTATGCGCCCACTACGCCAGACATTTATGATATGTGACGTAAGTAACAGAGTGTACCCTGAACCCTAGTACATAACGGGCGTTGCTCGTTTGATCTTCCAAACCCCATCGGCACTCTTCCACGTTACGTCCCAAGTAGTTTGCCTGCCTTTGTAATGTTTTTACGGCTCTCATTTTACTTTTTAGTCTCCTTAACCTTTTCACTCCTCACTGCCAATTTCAAGAATCCGACCAAATGGAACTAATTCAGCCAGAATGCGACAAGCACAGAAATCCTCAGCGATCATCAGCGTGTATATACAAGCGAAATTAACTCAAGCTCAGGAGCGTCGCGGATTGGAACAACCCAGATAGGTTGGTGAAAATTCTGCAATCCAGTCATAGCGATGGGCCGACCAGCAAATGATCATGTCCATGTTGGCACTGGCATCCTTTATGCAGAATACAAGATCTATCCAGTATGATAGGAACGTATCTACGATGCTCAAGCACCTTAGCGTTCTGATGAGCAAGCCATAGTATATGGTGGGCCTCGCGACCGGACCGTCGGCATCGCAGGATGTAGGTGTCTCTAGAGTCTGTCTGTTCTAGTTTAGACATCACTACCTGGAAGAACTGGCGAGTGGGCAGAAGTGGAAGTTGCCTCTGTCCGTGATGAGGTCTGGGATGGATTTGAAGCAATTTTTATCAGCTGAGGGTATTGTGGGTCGCCAGGTAACATAAAACATAAACTCATAAACTTGCCTTGTAATTGATGGCGGTGGGGCGAGAAGAAACAATAACAGACACGTCTTAAAAATGGGGGAATAAAATATCACGCAAAAAACAATTTTCCAGCCACGTGATTCAACTTTGCCGCGCCGTTTTCGGTACAAGGTGATAGCAAGAAATAAAGTTATGATATAGGGAGAAGAGGTCGAGCTTGTTGAACCAGGAATGATAGGGGCCGCGCTCGTGGTCCGACTGGGAGGAGCGCGGGAAGCCGGTATAACAGCGGGTTCCTAGGGATCTCTCCATGGCGTTCTCATCCATAGTTGTCAGCTAGAACACTAGACATATGGATTCAAAATGTAACGCGCTGCATTCCTATATACCGCATAGATCCAGGTTTCGCAAGCCCATATTTTTTTTCAGTGCTTCACCATTGGATGGAAGGTGGCGATGACGTCTGTTAAAGTATTTCAAATGCACATCATGTGATCTGGGTGACTCCGTGCGCGTGTACGGTAATAGTGTGTGATAGTAAATGGAACTACTCCTTCGTCTCTTGTCCCTTTGTCTCCTAACCAAACTACAATGTCAATACTCTCCTGGTCAAAGTCACTCCGCATAGGACCGCTGAGGTCAGCCCTCGACGCTCACTGCATCTTTAACTTTTGCGTTGCTCCCTTCCTTCATTGTACTGACTATTTTACACCTCCGTACCCAGAACATGCCCATCAAAATTCTCGTATCCGCAATCCTCGTCGCTGCCCTCCTCATCAATGTCTGCATGGCCGATTGTCCGGACGAAAGGGACATTTGTGGAGACGGCGAAGTAAAAGTCTATGGCACTTGTTTTAATTTCCCCCTTGCAGAGCGTGTCACTCGAATGATGCCTTAACCAGGCTCTTTCAATGCGGAGGAAGCGAGTGCGCGAATTGTCGCAGAGATGGATGCTCCACTCCGATAAGGGAGAGTTTCTCACAATTATTTGGCTCGGCATGCGACCAACATGATGTGTGCTATGCTACCCCCGGACGGAGCAAGATTGCGATGATAACTAAAGAACAACATGGACAAGCTTTGCCAGGAATTCAACGGTGATGCGGTGTCATGCTTTACTGCTTTGAGTGCCTTCTTTAATGGCGTGCAATTGTTTGGAGATAATTCGTACAAGAACGGTCAGGCTGCGTGCAAATAAGCCTCGTTCATGAATTGTAGGTTCGTTCTCGTTTTTTTTTTTTTTTTTTTTATGGTTTCGCCTGCCACATGATATTACCTCCCTCTCCTCCTTAATCACTATTAGCCTATTCATTCTAGTAATATGGTTCTTGTTCAAATCATGCACGAGAACATTTTTCCTCCTTATTATCCCCTCATCATATTGATTACGTATATCTGTTGCTTTTTTCGATTGTTTGTCTGACTCTCCCAAATAAATATATATCTTATCTTACTTTGTGATTACAATGATTAAATTAAAATAAAATAAAACCCTGTAATATTTCAACCACGGGCAATTATGCCGCGAACGCTGGCACGGCAACTGTTTAAGATTAGGTACTACCCATAACTACTTATCACGCCAATCCCAAACCATGGACAAGAATTTGTTCATAGTTTCGATTAAACCCTCAAACCGATTCGTGCACCGAAAAGATACCTTGGAAGCAATGCAGGAAGCGATCCGTGGCAACAGATCCTCAAAGGCATTGGTGGGATGGGGAAATCTGAGCTTATGCTAGATTATTGCTACCTGTATCGCGAGGAATATTCATGTCTTCAGGCTCTGCGTCGATGGAAGCGAGGCAACCCTAGACACATTCCGAAGACTGGCAAAGAAACTTGCGATGGATACCAAGGCTGAGGAATCTGGCAATGACTAGATAGTGCAGAAAATGTAGACCCTTACATTCCTAACTGGTGACAACTCGCAAATATGCCTCTTCACCGTGGGCGACCGTAATAGAAGTAGATAAGATGACCAATGAGAAGGTTCCGCTTCTCTTTTGTTCGCACCCTCCGTCTGATGACACCAGAATAATCAATGCTCAGAGAATTCCGCTGACCATTGATATTACATCGACCGCCCCAAAACTACATATGGAAACTATCTAGAGATTTATAGACGCAGGTATGAACTCTTGTTTGACAATCCGGAGAATGCCAATCCGAAAAAGTTCAAGGAGACAGTGGCAACAATGTGGAAGTTGTCTTTTTTTTTTTTTTTTGAAAAATCAAGGAGCTAGATCCGTTTGCAACACGGATTCTTGATGCTTGTGCCTTTCTCCAGTGCACGCAATACCTGTACCTGCACCCTTTATCGACAGGCCTACCGAAAAAAGCTGATGCCATTCTTTCTGCGATTTCAGTGCTGGTGGAGTTTCACGCACTCATTTGTCTGTGTTCGCGTTCTTTTGTCTATGCTGTTGGATGGGTACATGGTGGATACAGTTATCCCAAGGCGGACTTGGAGAGGATATGGAAAATTTTGTGCTTGAATCAGGTGTGTAGGTCTTTTTTCTTTATTTTATGAAAATTTTGGCCCGTATTGATAACGGCGTTCAAAACGCCTTTCTCACACCATGATTTTGACTCAACTCGTAGTTTCTCTCCTGTTTCGGGTACTCAGAGAAAGAGTTTTCGAGTGTCTCTAGGACATGCGTGCCGGAAATACGGATTACGACAACGGGATCCTCAAATGGAAAGAAGTTCGTGATGTCGCCGAGGGTGATAGCGCCCTTGTCGATGATGGCGTCGCCGCGCAGGGTTCCGCCGCAGCAGATGGCAAAGTCGACGCCCACGATGCAGGTGGCGTAGGCGTGCTGCATGAGGTCGGCCAAGGCTGGATTCCGCGTGCGCACCGTCGAAAAGTGGCCATCAAGGGGAATAGATATATCTTTTTCTACAACTCGACAATGTGGCTTAGCACGTGATACGTCACACCTCTACGTCATCAATCATACGCGTGACTGTTTGAGTGATAAAAAATTATGACATACAAAGTATAACGTACCCTCAACCTCGACCACTTCCCCTCTTCCATCGGATGATGTTGACAGCCCGTACCGCTCTTGACGACGCGCACGCTTGAGTTCGGTTCCCGGGTTCTGGGTTCGTCCCTCCCTGGACAAACGATGTTGTGGTAGGGATTTTGAAACATAGAAGTGATCGTGGCTCGTGGCTGTGCAATCGTTATCTTTTTTTTTTTT
>RBNI01002879.1:0-17251 GCA_003990745.1 Jimgerdemannia flammicorona
CTGATCCCCCTAGGGACTCCCCCCACCCCTACCCCTTCCAGCCGAAATACCAATCTGTCAAACATCATTTCTAACTACCCACCACTCTGACTATAGATCCCTTCCACTAGACAACATCATCGCCCACCCTGGGGACCACAGCCAACCTATCACCCAGTCAGTAGATCCCCAACTAGCTCCTCCCACCTCAACAACTTCTCCTGTAACCCTATCTGTCGCCCCTCCTTAAAAACAAAGAGCCAATGTCTGGCCAACCCCACCCACACTGCTATAACCCACCCTACTGTGAGCCACTCATTGCCGACACCTCCCACAAGTCTAGATTCCAAATCCTCCCAGCGACCTCTCTCTCCATCCAGCCTCCTTTTGACATCTAGCCAGTCCCCTATAGCTATCCAAAAGTCCCTCAGGACCTCACACTCTTCCAGCCAATATTCCAGTATCTGCACAAATCCCCCAGCTTGCCCTACATTATGATACTCCTCACAATCCAGTTGACCACCCTCAACCAAATGCCCAACATGGAAGTTTAACATTATATTCCTCTGCAGCATTTGCCACCATACTACCCAGTACTTGGATAGAAGCCATCTCTTTACTTCAGCACTCCAAGACCAGATTCCCGCCCAGTCCTACTCCTCACCAATCCTCACTGCCTGCCAACTACTTGGCCAAAGATCCTGGCCAAGACCCTGCTGACACTCCACTCCATCACCAATATCAAACTCCATGAGCAGAACCCCCCCCAAAAGCAAATAGTTCCACCTCCACATAGCTGGGCCCCACACCATCTCCCCCTAATTGCCTTGCCAGCACAGGCCTATCCAGTGTGCACCATCAGCCACTCCCCACCATAAGCCCTTATACCATAACCTTCAGCTTCCATTCAGACCCACCAAAGAGAGTAGATCTCCTGAGGACCTCCAGGGGGAGAATCTCATCTCCCACACTTTCTGCATCAGCGGCACCCAACCTCTGCCCTATAGCTCAACAGCTCTTTTCAACTACCAAGCTCACAAGCAGTGTAGTTGCTTAGAGAAGTTGACAAGACCTAGGCCTCCCCTAAGCACTGGCTCTACAAGAGTACCCCAACTAATCTGGGCCCTTCTTCCTACCCATATCCAATCCCTAGCCAGCTTCATCAGCCTCTTCACCACCCAAGCTGGAAAGTCTAAGTGATATGCTACATACTATATCTTGGGGAACCAGTAAATATTCAGAATCACCACCTGCCCCACCAGGGAGATGTGACGACCCCCCCACCCCTTTAGAGCTTCCCCCCAAATGACTACCCTCCTCTCCCACCATATATGTGGCAGGACAGATCCATATACAGAGAGGAAGATACCGAGGTACCACACCATCTCTCCAGCAGGGACAATTGTTCCAATGACATCTCCTCCCACTAACCCATTCCCCAACACCATCATCTCACACTTATACCAGTTGAGTTTTGCCCCAGAATGTGCCTCATACCACTCCACTATTTCCTGAAGAGCCTCCACATCTGCCACTGATCCAAGTCCAATCACCATATCATCTGCAAAGGCCCCCACCTTCCACTCCACACCATATACATAGAGGCCTACTACCTTTTGACAGATCCTATCCATTTAAGGTTCCAGGGAGAGGGCATATAGAATAGGAGACAGCGGGTCTCCTTGAAGAACTCCTCTCCCTAAGGGAAATGCCAAACCCCTGTGGCCATTATACATCAGCACCACCCTACTCTCTGCCAACAAATTCAATATCAAAGCCTGAAACTGAGGTGGAACACCAATTCTGTCCAGAACCTTGCCCAGCCAAACCCACCAAACATGGTCATAGGCCTTTTCTTGGTCCAAAAAAACCAGTCTACCATCCAGTCCACAGGCCTGGGCCCCTTCAATAATACCATGCACCCAGGCAGTCCTATCCCTTATAAGTCTTCCTCCTACAAAGCCCTGCTGTTCCTCCCACAGTACCTATTGAGCAACCCTCTGCAACCTTGCAATAATCACCTTAGTCACCAACTTTTGGTCCATATCTAGAAGTATGATTGACCTCCAGTTCTTCCAATCCTTGCACCTACCCTTGTCTTTGTACAATAGGGCCACCAGCCCCAAGTCCTGCTTGCCCAGCCATTTGCCATTTAGAAGAACATGGTCACATAGGGCAGCCATCTTGCCCGGCACCCCAGGGACCTTTGCCATCTTCTTCCAGAAGTCCCACGGTAACCCATCCTCCCCCAGTGCCATCCCAAGCTTAGTGGCTGCCAGGACTCCTTGGATCTCCTCCTCTTGTATAGGTAAGATCAAGTCACCAAGACCTTCTACCCATGGCAGCTCCCACTCCTCCAGTGTGTCGCCAATACCCTCTTCATCAGCACCCCCTTCGTCCTCACTTCACAGACCATGCCAATTCTCCTTTAATTCTTTTGTATGCTATGCACCAATTCCCCCTCAGCATCAAAGACTCTAACCCACCAATGTCACACCCTCCTGGCCTTGAGGAGCCTAGACAAGTACCTAGTAGGCCTCTCTCTCTCCTCAAGCCCCTACCACCTTAGCCTGGCAGCCATTCCTTGCATATGTATAAGTCTCCACCTCCTCTCTTAACACCTATTGCAGTTCTACTACCTCCAATTTCACCTGCTCTACCCTCCAATCTTCCACCTCATCAGAGGTAAGCAAAGCAGCCCATTCTAACTGCAATCTCCTCAGCCTATTTGAGGCATACCATATGTGCTTCCTCCTCCATCTCCCAGCCTCTCTACCAGCTCCTCCCCAATAAACCCTCACAGTTTCTTTCAATCTCATTCAATGGACACCCACAGACAAACCCTCCTGCCTCCAGAGAGGAACCTTTGCCTGGATGTCCTCCACCCATGCATCTCACAGCCCCCTCTCGGCCAGCAGGGATGAGTTAAGGCGCCAATGTCCGGGTCCATCTCTACTCCCCCAAAACTGCCTCTGCCCTAACAGTCCCTAATAGTACTGTTACCTTCAAGGAGGGCTCAGATATAACAGTCATTGTATACATAATGGATGACAGACTCATCAAGGCCTGGGACCAATAGATGGAGCAGTTTTGTGAGAGTTTGTTGATCTTTTATAAGAGTTAGGCAGTCTTTTGTAATTTGGATAGCCTTTTGTATTATTTATAGAGAGTGGGGTTGGGCTGGTAGCTGGGTACCTCTTTTTCTATAGTACTATTTTAACCTTTATCCCACATCCTACTGGCCCCTTGGTCCTGCTCTATAGTACCACTGGTATAGTGCTGCAGTATAGGGCCAAGATGCCCATGGGACCTGAACTGGTAATGGGACAAGAATCTGTGGTAGACTCCAACCATCAGATGCACTCTTTCAACTACTATATGGACTCTTTTGACTATCAGATGCACTCTTTCTAACTGCCAGATATACCTCCAACTGTCAGAAGCACCCTCTGACCCAGACTCAGATACCTTGGCAGCCCCTTTACTACTGATGGGACTGTAAATTTTACATGTACCCACCACCAACTTTGCTGACCCCTCAGTCTAGCCACAGACTGCTTGAGATTACCCCTTACTGCAGTAGAGAGCTGCAAATTTTGTACACTCCCTCCACCAACCCCACACTCTCCACCAATCCTACTAATCCCCTGGCCTAACTATAGACTGCTTGGGGTAGCTTCTTACTGCTGGTAGAGGGTTACAAATTTTGTACACTCTCTCTGCCAATCCCACACCCTCTACCAACTCTACCCCCTCCACTAACCCCACTGACCTAGACACTAGTGACTTGGGGCTACTCTTTGCTGCTAGTGAAGGGTCACAAATTTTGTATACTCTCTCTGTAAATCTCATCAGACTGCTTGGAACTGCCTCTTGCCGCTGACAGAGAGCTGCAAATTTTGTATGCTCCCTCTGCCAACCCCACTCTACCCACCTCCTGCTGACCCAGACACTAGTAGCTTAGAGCTGCTCCTTACTGCTGATAGAGGAATACAAATTTTATGTGTTCTCTCTGCCAACCCCACTGAGCTTGGGCTGCTGGAGCTGCCCAATACTGCTGGTAGAGGGCTATAAAGATTGCATACTCTCTCTACTCCAGACATTAGCAGCTTGGGGTCACTCCTGTTACTGGTGGAGAGTCACAAATATTGTGCACTCTCTCTCCTGACCCCACCCTAGACACTTGGCTACTCTATACTACTGATAAAAAGCTGCAAATTTTGCATGCCCCACTACTGATCACTGCTCCACTTGGGCTACAAACTCTGTGCATATACCTCTACCTTCTACCATATCCCCCAGACCAAACCAAATTTTTTTTCTTTTATTTAATATTGAAATGACTCACAAAACCAATGAACTTAACCATGAATCCTAGGACCTACTAAATATTAGTGGCCTGAACCCCATCAAGACTTCAGATACATATATATATGCTTGAATTGTCTCTACATTCAGCACACACCTCTTGAGGGCAATGAGATCTACCCTGCTAGAGAATACCTGCTCAATAGGAGTACTGATGTTAGGAATGAGTAAGTTGTCCCATACTATACTATATAGGCTGGGGAAGTCTATTGGTGCAACTATAGCCATATGCCCTGGTGGTTGATCAATGGTTAGAATGGAAGTTTGATTAGTGGTTTAAATAAGCCCAACCACTAGACACTCTACCTTTCACCAGTTGAGCACCTCTATGCCCTCCAGACAACCCACCTCACTAGTTGAGTAATTGCATACCCTCTGTAAGCGCACAACCTCCAAGCCACCAAAATCACATGCGATCTCCGAACAAATCTGGAAAATCACCTGCAAGATCATGAAGCTGAGTCAAACAGAAGTCACAGCGCACAAAGCTGAGTCAATACCAAGTCATGGAACACAAGATCCACACAAATGGAATCTTACCAATCCAGAATAAATGCATATATATCCAGCCCCAAGACGTGTCGAAACAGAGAACCAAAACAAATAATATCCACAACTTCCAAATACACAAACATGACCACCGAGATCTACAACCGCATCCGTGCTGACATTTGGAATGCCATTGTCAACCGAGCCACACCCCCTCTGCCCCTCATGAATATCTACAGCCAAGCACCTCGCTACTTCATGGAAGCCTGATGGAATGCCCTGAACATGCTTAACGAGGCCCACCGGATTGGACAAATCTCAAGCTACTACCAGATCGGCCGCCTCCTGGAAGACATGGTTGAACACCACCATGACACAGACATTACCCAGATGTCTCAACACCAGAAACTCATCACCCGCAAACACCGAGAACTCTTTTATGAGTACAGCACCTTTATCCCCCACCTCCGAGTCACTACCAGCGAAATAGTTGCTACCCTGTCCTATGGCCAAATCGATGACATGATACAAGAACTCAACCACAAGTACCTTGAGTACGTTGAAACCACAGACAGAACCTTCTCACACCCCGACGATCACATCCTGCAAATGCCCCAAGTTGGATACACCATGAAGGATATCTATGATATAATCAACTTCGACAGAGATGAAGCAGAAGACAATGATCCTTCCGATGCCGACATGACCTCAAGCCAAGGATCTCTTCCAACTCTGATCACACCGCCAACTCTGCCAATGAACTTAGAACAGTTCATAACCATGTACGAGACTTATTGGGACAACGACCACTGGCACGAATACTAACCTGCATTCACCCCCGATTACTTCAACTACAATGAAGAGACCGGAGAACACAATCTGTACCTTCAGACAACCCTCGAGATTGAACCAACCACTCCACCACCCGAGTACGAACGACATGAACCACAACCGCCAGCATACTACAACCCTGTGACTCATAGTGCTATAACCTATAGAAGGTATGCAGACAGCGAATCTGATGAAAGCGAAGACAGCACACTCCTCCTTCATCCACCAACACCTTATCCAGCATACGAGACAGATGATGCTATCCTGTGGTACGGAGATGAAGTCCCAATATATTATTACCTCAGCCAACAAGGAGAAGTAATCCGTGAACCACTCTTCTTAGATGACTACTTCATCAGAGATAATGTCATCGATGGAAATGTCATTGAAGACTACCCAGACAGCGCCTAAATCTATAAATAGATTAGCAGTCATAGTATAGTTAGATTAGCCTTGTACAATGTGACTGTGAACTGACTCAGCAGTCAGACGATCTCTTGACATGTCAGATCACACTTGTACTACGTGACTGCATTCCGACTCAGCAAAGCACTTAGTGCTACACCCATATCTAGCATAGTCCAGATAGCCCCTCACTAGTATAAATACCCCCTCTCCCAGACCTCAGAATCTCAGACCTGAACAATCCGAACACAACTCCTGAGCACTTCCCCACAATACCCCTTCACACAACTACTCCTAGTATAGCAATATCATGAATAGCGAATAAACCTATTTAATAACCCACAAACCACTCTTAAGTAAATCTGCTCCCTGTTAGGTCCTACTCCTAACCCCGTCACGAAATTTCCTAATTGGGTATTGTCTGCAGCGATACGCTGATTCAACTAAGCTGGTCTTAGTTTCTTGAACTTCCTGAAATACGGAAAATCCTGAACATCCAGAACTAGTCCAAAGAAGGACTTTGGTTGAGACGTCAACCTGATCTTGAAATCAATAAGCATAGAGGATGTACTCCATACGAAATTGATCTTGACCATAAGAAAACGGTCTTTCAGAATATCCAGAACTTCCAGAAAACCCTTCCAGAACTACATAACGGTTACTCTAAAAAGCAACCCTCTTACACCCTCCAGCAGTATTATGTAGTTACTGGTGAGATAAATGATAAGTTTGTCTATTGATGGCAGCTCTTCCACTGATAGCTCCCTCTTTCTTTTTCTGCTGAAGTAAATGTGAGATAGGAGAGACTCCTTGGAACATTCATCTGAACTTTGGCCAGAACCTTATAGTAGTGTATAATTTTTCTGATATGTTTTGATTACAGTCTACTTGGCTTTCTCAATATAGTACTGCTCTCAGCACTGATCTTTATAGTATTGTAGTTTTAAGTATAGGTCCAATACTGTTCAGAGGAAGTGAGTGAGTTTTGTATGATTTCTCTGTTTTGGAAGTAGTATTTCTCTATTTTTGGGAGGGGGTAATAGCTGCATACCAATGTACCTATACTGATTGAATATATAGTAGCATCAGTTTTAGAGCAGTATTTTCTGAGCTTACTCAGAGCAACTACTATGGTATCTCTCTGATCTGAGCTAAACTGAAAATCACTGCATCCCTCCCTCAGTCTGTCCTCAAGTCTGTCCTTGTGCTTATTCTCAAGTATTTTCTCTAGTCGGTCCTCTAGCTGGTCAATCAAAAGGTTATATACTGATATTGCAGAGCTTATTGTTAGAGTAGTTTGTTTGACAATATCTTTTATACAATCATTAAAACACTGGTAGTTAAGTATAGTGAGGTGTTATATTACTGTATAGAGGTAGGCAAAACAAGTGTGGGGTGGAAGTAGTTACCTTACTTAAACCAAGCTCTTTTTCAATCATCCAAAACAATTTGCTTCAGTCAACCAAAAAAAAAAAAGATGCACACTACAAAAAACTCCAGCACATACTAGATTATTGCAAATGTCAAGTTCCAATATATATGGACATCTAATATCAGGTCTTTTGTAGCTAAGATGACTGTTCTATACTGTACAACAAATTTGTCTCATTGTTATTGAGATGATCAGACTGATACAACCAGTTTGTATACCTTAGAAACTATACTTAAGACCCTCCCTCTTTTGGTTGTTTTGTCTATATATATAAGATAGTCCTGAATAGCAAGATTTGGTACATGGGCCTGACAACATATATGGCAGCTTTCTGTACTAAAAGCCATGTTTTCCTGTTTGGGACTTGCCACTAACTTTTGGAAAAATGATGAGTTATTTGTGGTATTGTCTATTATAATAGCCAAAATCTGTACTTGAAATATTTAGTTGACAAATTTATATGAAAATAAGTAACCATTAAAATCTGTTTTATTTTATGACCTCTCCTCAAAATGCCAATCTGATGGCAAGCTCTCTTTTTACCTTAATTGTGATCTCAGGCTCTCAGATATAACTAATAAAAGTATCTGTAATGTCTTCTCCAGAATGAGAGCCAGTGAGTTTGACAAAGTCAAGAGTGAGAGGTTTAAGCTACCAATTGAGGTCAATTCAATAACCAGTAATACATAGAAAAGAAATTACATTGAGAGAAGTCTATATATTGATTGTAAATGAAATTTTGTCTGCCAAATTCTGTTTATTGAATGTGAGATTAAATTGATGAGTTCTTTATAATTATATATATATAATTCAGCTTGCAAAAGATTACAGTAATATCCTTTTTTATTTCTTTTTCTGAAGTATCTGGTGAAGATTATCATACTCCTTCCTATAGGCTTCCAGGACAACTTTGTGAATAGTGTCAGCACTTAGTAAATATAAATCATACTTCAGAAGACCAAAGATGCTATGTAATTAGTCACTCAAAATAGTTGTGAATGGCTAGTCTATATATACAATCTAGTGAATGAGCTGATTTTGAAATTCTGCCAAAGTGTATAGCTAAATAATTTTGATTAAATGGTATTATTGATATAAAAATGATCAGGCAATTGGATATATATATCCACTACAGCTTGGATATCAATTTTATTTATCTTCATATTTTTTTTGATTTTGTCAGTATGTGTGCTAATATATATTCAAAGTTGAACCACCAAGTATTTTGAACTTCTGGCTATACAGTTTATGAGAATGGATGAAATAGTATCATGTATATGTCAAACAAAAGTCTTGGTTATATCATAGGCATATCTCTTTTTTTTAAAAAAAAAATTTTATCTATAATAGTTACAAATAGCATTATCTCTAGTTTTAGAACAATGTTGCCAGATTTCAGAGTAAGGATTGTATGGAAGATGTGGAACTATTAGAGATGTTTGGCTTAAAGTATCATCAGTACTATAAACTGTTAAAGACTGATCTGTCAATATATATTTGTGTGTTTATGTATATGTTTTTACATATATATATTTGTATATATATGTGGATATGTCTGGTATGTGAGTCTTATTGAGGATTCAGATTGGAGGATTCAGTTGAAAGATTCAGATGAAGGATTTGGATTAAAGAATTTGGATTAAAGGATTTAAATTGGTGAATTTGAATTAGAGATTTTGGATTGAGTAATTCAGATAAGTGATTTAGATTGAGTGATTCAGATTAAATGATTCAGATTGAGTGGTTTGGATGGAGTAATTTGGATGAAGTGATTCAGATAGAGTAATTCAGATTAATCCAAGTTGATTCAGATTGCTTCAGATTTGAGATTTGGATCAAACTATCACATGATGAATTAAATCTAGTTTTGATTTGAATTGACTCATTTGGAGCACTAATAACTACTAATAAAAATATATTGAGATGGTAACTTAATATATAGATATATAACTTTATACCATATGCCATTCTATCAGTTTTATATCATTCATCAGTAATATTTAAAATATTTAATATATATATTTTAAATAAATCACTTCTTCTGTTTATTACTACAAAATAATCAATACTATCTCAACAATATGAAGAGTAAAAAAAGACCAAAGTTCAGAGAGGTGAGCATCTAAAAAGACAGACTGATAAACTATTTTAGCATAGCTATAAGTTATAGAAATAAGTATTAATAACTAAATATCAAGTAATTAATATAAAATGAATAATTTAATATACTATTAATAATAAGAGAATTAACTAAAGCAGATAAAAGGAGAGAAGAAAAGAGAGAAAATATACTATTACTTAATTATCTAATTATCTTTATAATTTTAGTTAGACAAAACCCAGCTATAAGATAATTACTAGAATTATACATAGTATTGATAGTATGATAGGCTATCTTATGAAGAGAATGAAGAGGGTAGATATGAAGTTTCTCTTACTATTCTTCATTAGTATATCAGTTAAGTTTATAATTAAGTTATATATCTTAGAAAGCAAAATATGAACCATCAAGAAGACTATATTTATATATAAAGATAATCTTAATAAAACTGATCTCTATAGGTACAGAAGTGGGGTTGGTCTAAAAATAGTTATAATGTAAGGTGAGTATAGAATATATAGGCTGAGAGAGAAGGAGAGAATATAGTCAGTCTCTTGTAACTGTAAGTAATAATAGAGTATTATATACTGAATAAGTATCTGAGAAGAGAAGGCTTATTTCTACAATAGTTAATTCTAAAGAGGCATGTAGAGGAAGGAGTAGAGTGAATAAGTCTTGTGAACCTAGGGATAAAGATCTCTATACTAGTTAAGAAAGTCAAGCCAGAAGATCTAATTCTAGAACTTATCAATAATAGAAACCAGAGGATATATAATAAAGTACTTATTAAGGAGACTAATGGGATTGTTGTCACACTCAACATACTAATTCAAATAGGCTTGGAATATATAGTAAAGGTTCAATATATAACAGAAAAAGAAAAAAAGACTGAGAATTAAACTATCAAACAAGAGTCTACTAGAGAACACAATTACTCAAGCAATAGTATCATCAAAGATCTTGAGATATTTCAATATCTGAAGCCCTATAGTAGTAGCTGAATAGAAAGCATAAAGAAGAGAAAGGCCATATTCTAGTTGAGGTCTATTGAATATTCATATAATAGCCAACTTGACCATTAGTAACCAGAGGAAACCTCAGATACAGTAAAAGTTAAGAGTATATTCTATATTAGCCATATTCTGTAATGCAAGATTGATAAAGTCAAACTCTTTATTAGTGTATAGTATCATAATCGAACTCCATTCCAATTGTTTGAAAAAACATATTCTTGTTGAATGCATTATAACCCTTTACAATTTAAAATAACTAATGATTTTAAATTCACTTCATTGAGCAGTTTTTATTTTAACAGTTCTTCGGGATATCTAAAGTATTTCTCTAAAACTTTACGGTCGATTACAAATACGGGATCATTTCTAGGACTGTCAGCCTGCAGATATGAACCTGAGGTTGTCACGTACAGATGAATCACATGATCTGGAAGTTTATCAGCGCGTTCGAGCCTAGGTAACCCCACACACTGAAGGTAGAAGTCAACAATGTGGTAATCCCGAGTGCCGAATTTCTTCCTTTCGAACAGCTTCGAATGAGCATGTCCGCCCGTCCCAGTGTATTTCTCCATAGAGACCTGACCCAGCACTAGCAAACCGTCCACAGTAAACCCAACGAAATCCAGCGTTGCATGGCCGGGGGCCAAAATGAGGAAATCGCCTTTCGAAAGGAGATTGGTCCCTATATCTTCTAAATTCGACGGGATCTTTACTTGATAACGAGCTCTCGAGAAATGAAGGTCTACCTCCATAGCGAATTTCCCAGTAGGGCCATTGACAGGAACCCTGATACATGCTCCACGTGGAGAGAAGGTTGCCCAGAATGCGAGCTCATGGGCAACCCACCTGGACCCGGGTATAGAAGCCTGTGAATTTGAAGGACAGTATGACAACAGTGGTCTAATCTCTTGCAAACACAGTCTAACATCTCGCTACCTACCAGTATTTTGATGGCATCCTTGCTTTGGTTACGTAGCTCGGTCAGGATGGCGTTCCGAGCTTGGCAGCATAGCACCTGGTGATTTTCGTCGAGTAGTCCTACTTCTTGGAACCCATCCGATGACTCTAACGGTATCCGCCCACCACTCATGAGCCAGGCGGCACACTGGTAATCATTCAGACGTTCTTGAGACCGATTAAGAAGAGAGGTCACCCGCGCTCGATAGTATGAAGTTGACTCTGAATTAAATTTGTTCATGACATTTTTTGGCACTAGGTCCGTCCGCGATGTGACAGTGGCAGGTTGCCACCTTTTCAGGTTCCATACGCTGAATAACCATGCAACGAGGCGGACAATGCCGCCTGTCGCTTTCTTCACAACATCGAAAAATTCCGGGGTCAGATCTAATGTCGATGAAGGCAAATTAGTAAATTGAAACATGCATCAAAAAAAACGAATGACGGCTCCGATGCGAGTCCGTACCTATTTCGAGAGAATGCAGTTTTACAATATCCTGTACAAGGGCGCGTAGCTGCTCGTCCGTTAGCGCACCCAAGGATATAGTAGACACTTGGTCCCCGTCGGAGAAATGCATCTTGACGAGCGAGGACGATACAGCAATGAGATAAACACCTCTTGACATCTTGAATTCACTGAAAGTTCCAAAGAGCTTGCCAATGCTATTGTTATATGGGAGGTTGGTTGACCTCTCGATAAAAGGGTTCCACTGGTCGATGGCAATAAGGATTGGAATACTGATTGAAAATCAGCACAAGGTATAAGTAACAATACCACTTATAAGCCTGGTAATAGAAATATTCTTTGTCAACTTATATATTACTGACTTACCATCGGATAAGTCTGAAGGCATCCACGTAGCGCTCGAAAATCGCAATGATGTCGGCTATCTTCTGTGGTAAGGTTTTATAGAAATCCTCAAGGATTTCGAGAGCATTCCTGGCTTCTATATCTCTATCGGCTATTGTCTTTAGGAGCTCCTTCGACACACTCATTTGTTCAATAAAGAAGACTTTCACAAATGCAATCATTGACTTTTGGCTATTCGTTAACTCCTTAGCTAATGAAATTAAACATTGGTATCAGTGGATGAAGCTTCTAATCAAAACATAACATACCTAACACAAATAACTCACCTCGAGAGATGTAAAGTACCAACCATCCCCGTTCTCGTGCTTTGTAGACGGCATTGAGCATAACGCATGATTTACCGACTCCGGCACCTCCGCGCAGAACAGAACGTGTGGCAAACTTTTCACCATTGTCGAGTAGCTTGTCGATTACGTTCATCTCGAAACGATGGAGGAGCCTCACATATCCATCAAGTGTCAATATAACTGTAGGATTACCCTCAGGCACCAGAGTGCCTTCGCCTACGGCAAACTCCGACCACTCTTTGTTATCAGCAGTTAAATCTGATGTTGCTTTCTTACGTTCTCCCTGTGCCTTCTCTTTTCGGGTTGATGACTCTCTTTTATCTTCGCGATCTCTTTTTCCGGACGACAGCGCTGAGGCACGCAGATGAAAAATGAACGAAAGAGGGTGATGAATGATGATTCCAGATGAGGAACGAAATGACAGCGTCAAAAATGGACAGATCAAAGATGGCGAGGTTTTGTCACAAAAGCAATATACCTGAAATTGGCGGGAAATTTGGGATAAAAGGGAGACGGGTTACGGGAAATATAGCTATAATATATAGGTAGATGAGTGATTGATTTCTCCCCAGAATTTTTTTCCCAGATTCCCAATACTACGCTAGATTCCCCGTAGTGCCGAGTTTCAATTTTTTTTTTTTTTTTTTTTCTCCCTCTCTCGAGAAGCGACGTCAACGTTCCAATTTTCCCGGAATAAATACAAAAGCATAAGGATATCGTACCTGAGTTAACTTTGGGTCACATGGCAATAGTGAGTCAGTAGAAAAAGAATTATGAGTGGTAAAGTATTAGTAAATAGAATTGGCATACCGTTGAGGTTTATTTCGGAATGAAAAAAATTAGAGAAAGGGAAATATCGTACCTGAAATAGGCGTAAGAGATAGACGAGCGAGCGAGGAAAAAATTTGGAATGAACGAGCCGGAGTGAGAAATAGGTATGTATGTCCGTAGAAATAAATGAAAAGTAGGAAGTACATTAAATATTCGTAACTTGAGTGGGTGCTGTTGCATCTTTTTTTTTTTTTTTTTTTTTTTTGTAAAACGACGTCAACGCTTCAATGTTCTTGGAATAAAATTAAAAAGCTTAAGATAAAAATCGTACCTGCGTTAGTGTTAGGGTTAGGTGAAGAAAACCAGGTCGATGATTTCGGAGGAGCGTTAATACACAATTATGAAACAACAATGGTAAGTAATTAATAATTATATAGTAAAATGGGAGTGGAAAATCAACCCGATGCTCGGGGCACTGGTGGCATTGTCGATAAAGGCAATGTGGCAGATAGGGTAATGGAAGACAAAAATAAGAACAGTGGGCACATGAGATGCATTGTGGAAACGCAAGCGACACACAATCCCAGAGAAACGCCGAACGCCGAACATTGCGAAATGAAATGAAAAAAATAATAAAAAATAAATGTATACCTTGGGCAGCTGCAAAAGGTGATGGAGAACGTGGTGCGTGCGAGCCACGAGAAAGAAATGAAAGAGTAAGAGAGTAGTTTGGAAAACAAGTTAAGATATATTCTTTTACGCTACCCGCATGCCGAAAACTCAAGGAGTACGGCAATGTCAAAGTCAGCATTAAAAAATCAAGGTAAATAGCAAAACGAAGCAATGTGGAAACGCAAGCGACGCTTGGTCGCAGATAAACGCCGCTCGCCCAACATTCGTTATAGATAGCGAAATGAAATGGCAAAACGATGTATACCTTGATAAGCTGCGGACGGTGAAGGGAACGAGGCATGGATGTAGTCGCCGCCCCAAATGCAAAAAGTACAGGGAATGTGTTCCGTCACTTACCAGGTATATTGCCAATTGATCCAAGGTTTCGGAGAAGAATTTTGCCCGAGGACAACGGTAGCGATGAGCGTCAATTCATGAATGTAAAAGCAAGGGTGTGCGATTAAGGACTGAAATGACAGAATGGGAAGTGATTGCATGAATGTGATGGATGGGACTCCTCCATCACTTGAACGAAATGGTAAAAAAACGAATTGAAGAAATCGACAAAGCCGATATTGAAAATGGGGAAATGAAAGGGAAATGCAATCTATACCATGGGGAGCTACAGATAGTGAAGGAGAGCGTTTAAGTAATGAATGCATGGAACGAGGTTCGAGCGAGGCACGAGAAAGAAATGAAATAGTAAGAGAGTGGTATAGAAAACGAGTTAAGATATGTTCATTTGCGCTGCCGCTTTCCGGTACGTTGATGTCGAAATCAGGATTAAAAAATAAAGGAGAATAGCAAAACGAAGCATTGTGGAAACGCAAGCGACGTTTGATAGCGGATAAACGCCGCTCGCCCAACATTCGATGCAGATAACGAAATGAAAGGGCAAAAAGATGTATACCTTGGGGGCCTGCGGTGAAGGAGAACGAGGCACAAGAAAGAAATGAAAGAATAAGAGTCAGGACCGCTTGCTGAAAATTCAATGAGCATGTCGATGTCAAAGTCAGCTTTGAAAAATCGAAGATCGAAGCAGTCTGCTTATACCTTTGAGTTTTTGTATACTATCCATGAAATTAATCATGTCGCGACCCATCATTCCCACAAGGGTGGCTACACGGTTCAGGCTATCCTTAGTATACTTGAGGAAATCCGCAACAGCAGACTCGTCTTTCCATCCAGATGCAATGATATTGTCATAGTATTTGTCTAATTCGCAATGCTCCAGAAAAGCCCTGAGGCAAGGGATTTGTTGCTTCTGCGCGTACCGAGCCAGAGATGTCGAGGAATACATTCACAATAGAAGTTTAGAAGCAAATATAAAACTGAATGAAATACAGAGGAAATGATAGAAATCTCACCTCATTCACAATGGATACAGACCCAACATCCATCTGCTTCTGTTTTCCTGCGGTTCCCCCCATCTATGAAGTCATAACAGGGTGATAAGATATTAGAATAGCAAGCGAGGTTTACTTGACAGGTTGTTATTCAAAGGTAGGACAACGTGTCCGTGATATTAAATGACCTGGGTTTCGAGATTAGATGACGTTTGCAAATCCGTGACTGGGGTTCCCGACGCCTACAAAGCCATCACATAATGAAACGAATGGTATTTGTGATAATGTTAGAATAGCAAGCGAAAAAATATCTGTCAGGTTTAGGACCAAGGAGAGATTCATTGTTACTTTACCTCTGCAGCAATATTACTGTTATCCGTCATCTGGTCATCGTCGATGTCGGAGGACGTTTTCCTGGCTGAGACGAGGACAGTGATGGGCTTCTATGAGGCCATGACAGAGAATGTTAGGAGTGCAACCGGCAAATAGAACGAGATGAAGGGTTTACACCTTACGCCGATATCTCTTGGTTCTAACCTTGCCACTACCATGCTCATTCCTCGACGCCTTTCCTGAGATCGCCTTTCCTGAGACCGCCTTTCCTGAGATCGATGATGCCGTGAAGTGAAGAAACCAGCGCGAATGAACAGATATGTTCTCTAACTGGACGTTCAAGAATATGGAGCTCTACGTAACTATGGTTCCTTAGCCCCTTTCTCCCATTGCTGAAAACGCACTGCCGAATAGAAATTGATACTCTAACCATTCGAATGCTTGCTCGCTTACCTCTTATTTTGGACGTTCTGGACTTTTTTATCCCAGGGTAATCGCCGGCCTCGTCCTCCAGTCCTGTGAGTAGAGAAGAGAGTTAAGAGGGGCCGTAAATAAAAGACGGCAAGTTGCAGAGACCTTTTCGACTCCATCAAAGGCAAAGTCAATTCACGACCACTAGGAGAAACAGGCCACAATCGTTTCCCAGAGTGCACCAAACACTTAGACTACACCAATATAGTTGTTAGTATAAGTGATACGCACCTGGCGTAGGCGATTGCCGGTTGCCGCCTGTTGAAACAAAAAGAAAATCGTAAGTTTGAGTTGGTGCATATAGCATACATTATCACCGCTTGGCACACGAGATACTTGCAAAGAAAAAGTAGTTTCAAGGTAACTATTAACCTTCAGCGGCCTCCTCACTATCGGAGAGTTTACGTTTCTTTTGGCCCTTTAATTTCATTTGAATCACTTGGCCTTTGTCTTCGTTCTTTGATCGCTTTCTCTTTAAAGTAGTAGGTGGGGGTGTTTTAGGCAGTGGCGTATATCGGACCAAATACGGTAGAAGCCAGACCAATTTGACTTCTGTGAACTTACAAATCGATGACGTATATACAAGTCAATTCGATTTCATACTTAACGAATTACAAATGTATTTTATACAAAAGTATGATGCTCTTTATTTAGTTGCTAATATAGTGGTTTACTCTCTTAAAGTTAGTTGTCTTTTATATATTTAAGAAAATAACAATTGATCACTATGTCAATATTTAAATTAATTATTATAATAATTTTTAAAGTATTCTAAAAATACATAAGATATAATAAATATATTTTTTTTAATATTAATTAGTAAAATTAAATAAAATTTTTGCTATATATATTTAATTAAATACTAATATATTATATAACTATATAATTCTTATTACTGAGATATTCTGATTTAACTGTAAAAAAA